>RJWM01010883.1:0-61687 GCA_004363535.1 Dasyprocta punctata
AAAAAAAAAAAAAAGAACTGAAACTACCTAGATGACCATAGCATGAGGGAAATTAGAAATTGAGGTGTTTTTGGTAAGGAACAATTGATGAATAAAACAAGGCCCAAAGTCTGAAATCACAGTTTCAGTTAGAGGAATGGTTGCAATAAAAATCCAGGCTTTCTGACATCTAATCTATTGGTTTTTCCACTTTATCACGTCATGCACTCTCTCAAAATACAATATACCACCTTTCTCTTCCAGGGAGCCCCATAAATGTCCTCTGGGTTTTATTGATCTATTATACTTCATTATACATATTACACTTCAAAACACAGAAAAAAAAGCTCATCCTCCCAAATAATAAATGGATGTCACTTCATAAGTTTACTGCAATAATATTTTTATCATGAAGGCTGTTATGTGCAAATGAAAAAGTGTCATGAGAAGAGGCACAAACAGCTCAACTCTAACAACACCGAATAAATTCTCTCATTTTTTAAAATTAAAGACTAACAATTCAACTGGAACCATAAATGTTTTCTAAACTTTATTTTAACTTATGGAATTTGGGCTAAATAAAAAGTGCCCAAATGTTATATTTGCCACTTGCAGATTATCTTGTCACTATTTAAACATTTACTAACTGTCTTGGTTTGAGTCTGAATGTACCCCCCACAAAAGTTCATGAAGTCACGGGGGCAGGCTTCTAGAATTTGTGATTAATTCACAGTCCAATACTGGAGTTATGGGTGTGAGTGCCACACCCACCATGGTCTACATACAATATAAGGGACAGAAAGAGTCTTTTCTGTGATCTCCTCCCTCTTTGTGCTTGTTTCTTTTGCTATTTTCCCTCCACCATGTATGGTCACCCTCGCTGCCACACCATCTTACCTAGGAGCCAGTTGAATATGTACTGCAGCCTCCACAAACTGTGAGCTAAATAAAGCTTTCCTTCCTTGATTTTGGGCATTGGGTATTTTGTCTCATCTATGAGAGAAAGGTAACCAAGACACTAATTCATTTATGTCTTGAAACTGTGGAGTACTTTAGTGTTTGCTATAAGCAAATTTCAAGCAGTGTATCTTATTGTTGGTTATAATGACCAGGAAATAGAATTTCAAATCATAGTCACGCATGTTGTGAGATCAAAAAACAGGAACAACCCACTTTATAATGATATAGGTTAGTTTCTCAGGGTAAATGGCCTTTCAGTAGTGAAACATTCCTCTCCTGTTCCTCTTCTTCCTCCCTGGATGTTTGGTTGTGGTGGTGTTCATCTTGTCTTTTTCATCCTGCCATGCATCCACTCATTCTACACTCCTGTGCCAAATACAAAGCTAGGCCTTCAGGATCCATTAGTTTCTCCTCTCTTTGGACTTTAGTTCTTAGTGTATTGGCAAAGTCAAAATTCTCTAAATTTGTCACTTCCCCCCAACTGCTATCAAATTGATTCCTTTTGTTCACACTTCAACATCCATCTCATTGTGTACCTGGATGACAGAAGATAAAGTACCTTTCCAGATAGGATTTTAGATAGTCTAGCTTTCTTTAATTCAGTTGTAATGCACTTCTGATCTTTTCATGACTAGTTCTTCACTGTGTATGTTCCATTTAGCTAGCACTTTCTGGGGGGCCTCTCGTCATCACTTAATCTGAGGTAGTCAGTCTCCAGTTACCCTCACATCAATCTGTTTTATTTTCATTGCAGCTTTTACCTCTGATACTTTGTTATTTTCATGTTTAATCTCTGCCTCTCTTCCAGGAAAGCTGTATGAGGCAGACAGGTGCCTTACCTGCTGGTTTATCTTTGAGTCCTACATAGTGCTTGACACACAATTGGCGTTCATTACATACTGAGGAATGAATGAGTAGGTTCCTAACTGACTACTCCTGTTTGCAGTACTACAAATACTGATTCATTCTTGTAGAGAAGTTTTTACTTCTCACATGTATGCAGACAAATCAGAATTTTAAACTAAATCTTAAAAACAGTTCGGAAACGTAAGAAACATCTGGCAGGGAAACAATTTCGGCATCTACAGGAAGCTTTTTCTCTGAAGTAAGCAGGTTGCTGGTCTCTTTATCAGTCTCACTGGAAAATGCTTGCCTATTTTTGTTGGTTTGCTCAAAAACTAGGAACATCTGCGTTGACGTTTTAATAACTTAGGGAGTTGGGAGTGGGAAAGAAAACGCCCTACGAAAATGAAGGGAGTTTTTTGGAAGAAGAGAACAGTATCCCTTTTTAAGAAGGGATGCTTTGTTTCCTGGAGTATTACTTATACGTTTCTTCCTAGAAAGTCCTGTTTGTGTTGTTACTAAATATGCAGACTCTGAAAGCAGCCACTCCCCCCTCGCCGCTGCGCGTCTGGCTCCGCCTCGTTTAGATTTATCCTCCTTCTGAAAGTTGTGGTTACTGGACAAGCTTTGGCTGTTTTCTAGAACGTCACTCTGATCCCTTTAAAGGTGGGGATCATGACGGAGGATGCGGGGGAAGAAGGCGGGAGCTGAGGGCTGGAGAGTCTCGTTGACATAGTAACTCTTCGGTCTCTTTCTCTGGCTCTTGGGCTCTGTTGGGTCTCGGGCTCTGCTGCCACCCGCTGCTCCGCCTCTGCGCTCTGCTCGGGAGCCTGCCCTTTGTGAGGTCCGCGTGGCCGGACGCGCTCAGTTCAAGGACCCTTTGCGCCCCTTTCAGTAGTGACTTCTCCCCGCCCGGCGGGGAGCCTCTGGTGGAGCCTAGACTGCTAGGCATCGGCGCCCCTCCCTCAATCTCGTTCCCAGGGCATCTATTTGCCTTGGGATCAGTTAGGCAGGTGACGCGGCCCCCTCGCCCCAGGTCCCTGCCGGCCCGGCCACCCCTCCCCGGGATCAGGGTCCAGGCCAGCCGGGCCCTCCTGCTATGCACCAGAGCCCCGTGTTCGGGCCCCGAAGGGGAAGGGGCGGCTCTCCCAGGGCCGCCACCGGAGCCGGCGCTCGGCGCAACGAAAGCCAGGACTATCTCCTCATGGACTCGGAGCTCATGGACGACGGCTGCCCGCAGCTCCCGCTGCCTCCCTATGGCTACTACCCCAGCTTGTAAGTGCCAGCAGCGCAATGTGGGTTATACGCTCGTGGGAGTGTCCGAACCGGGTTCGCGCGCGCGTTTCCACCCCAGCGCGCGTCTCCAAGGGCCGGTGCTGCTAGGTTTGCGCGACCCAGGGCTGAGACTCCAGGATTGCGGGGGCGCAGGCCGGTCTGGGTTTGCACCGTGCGAGCTCGCAGAGATGTGCTCCCCTGTAGAGTGAGATCACAGAGAATCTACCCCACCACAGGTGATCAGATGGCTGGTCAATTTCTTCATCCCTGTTATCCTGAGTCCCCAAGAGACTGTGTAGCTGCGCAACAGACATGATTTGAACAAGGACTAGTTTGAGTGTGCGTGTGACTCAGTCTCTACGGGAGAGATGGCTAGAATTCGGAGGGTAACCGGAGCCGCCACGGTGCGTGAGGGACACTGGGCACCGGCGCTCGGGGCGGTCCACGCGCTCTGCCTAAGTCCTTCAGGCGGCAAGCGCGGGTCCTCGCATGGCAAGACGGCCAGGAAATTTGAAGGTTTGGTAGAGGAGGGCAGATCTTTCTCTCAGCTCCCGATAGCCTCCTTCCCACTCAGAGCACTGGGATGAAGACAGGGAAACAGTACCAATTAGGCTTCTGCAGCGGTGGCGCGAAGCTTTTAGCGAGGCCGTCGGGGAGATGAGGCTGTTGAGAGACGCAGCCTGAGAGCACTGCCGACGTGAGGGCACTCGGGGTCATTTGTAGTGACCTCTGAATAACCGCGAGCCTTTATTTAAGGGTCTGGTTTTCCTAAGGAGTGGGAGTGGGGGTTGGTAGGGAGTGAAAAGTCCCCACCCCTCCACAGGCTGTGACCACATTGCAGCTGGCAGATAGCATTTCTGCCTCTTGGCCCCTTTTCTGGATTGGGCAGTCAGGTTTCCGGACCTGTCACGTCCCTCCCAAACTGTTTCCCCAGGAAAGCGCTTCTCAGCTCCCCAGGCGCTAAGTGGAGGGAGGGCTCTGCCTCTGGGCTCCTGGCAGACCCTGTGATGATGTGATGATGGGTGAGCCTGTGGGCCCCTGGTTAGAGCTGCCTAGAGTCAGAGTCTGCTGTAGTTCCCCTTTGCAGTAAGAATTGAGCCCTGGGAAACTGCAGAGCATCTAATTTTTTTTCCAAGATAAAAGAAGGATGTTGGAACTGATTCCATTCATCCTTGTTCTGTGCAAGTATTTACTATTAAAGTATTGGTATAAACTGATCTTTCTTTCTGTTAAAAAAGTAAGACAGCATTCACGTATCATAAAATTCACCCATTTAAGTTTCGCATTGCAAAGTTGTTTAATACATCTGTTAAGTTTTGCAGACAGCACCAAGATCTGATTCTAGGACATTCTCATCACCCCCAAAAGAAATCTTATACTTGATGTTAAATTAGAAAACATTTCTGCGTCTTTTATGCAAACTTCTTCAACTTTAAAGGCATAAAAATCACATGGAGATTTTGTTAAAATGCAGGATAAAATTCAAAAGGTCTTAGGTGCATCTAAGACTCTATTTGAAACAATTTCTCCCATGATGTTGAGGTTGCTAGCCCATGGACTATATTGAACAGCAGGGAGATATATGCCAAGAAAAATAATAATAGAAAGAGAAAAAAATTAGTCCTGCATAGTCTGAATATAGCTGTTTTCAAATTTGCTTTGAATGTACATGTTTAAAACACAGATGGGCTTTTTACTGGCTTCAAATTGAGTTCTACTCAGCCTGAAGGTAGTATGTTTGGTAACATCACCTGCTAGCTAAATTAAATCATAAGAAGCTACACTGCTTTTTAAAAACAATTAGATTATCCCATAAATAAGTGTTTTCCTTTTTATTCCATAGTCTTTGTAACCGCTTGTTTCTGTGTGCGGGGGGAAATGATTTGCTTCTAATGCTTTTCGGGTTATATGTTAATAGTGAGACTAAATGAAGTAATAATCTCAAGTTTTCCCGCAAACTTTTCCTTCAAATGTTTTCTTTGAATGTGACTTACTGCTTAATGAAATATGTAGTTCTTTACATTATGTTATTTAGGGAATAAGTAATTTCCTCCCTTTGTTCAGGAATCCTGTGCTACTCTTATTGGAGAGAACTCAGCAATCGAGGGGTAAACAGAAATATTTTGATATGTTTCAATTCATAATGTTGCAGGCACCATAATAAATATAAGGGAAGCGTTCTCCAGAGTTAGATCTTAGTCTTATCAGAACATATTATTTCAAAAACACCCATGGTTATTTTTCATCTACTGTTTTCTCTGACAATGTCTAGCTTTTTTCAGTTAAACAATCAAGAAACTTTATAATTTTAAGCTATAAACAACAGTACTTCAGCACCTATGATGTATGAAAAAAAATAAAGCTAAAGAGATCTACTTCCCTCTTGTAAGGAGTACAAATAAACTCTTCCATATGCTTTTGACCTGTCATTTAAGCAATTTCCTGTATCTTTTTCAGAGTGAGAGGTGTATTATTTGTAATAGTGTTCATTGCCATGTACTTTAGATATGGTATAGCCATTTTCTCAAATCTCAGAGATTTTCAGTTATACGATTTTAAGTCTTTGTAAGTCACCATTTCTGTACTAGGAATTCTCTCTTTCTGAATAATTCTGTTTTACAGTTCACTTTTGTGAAAGAATTTTTGCATGTTTTGGAGCTTTCATTATTGAAAAGCTTATTGTCTCATTTACGAGGTTACATATTTTTAGGCCTTGATAGTATATTTCTTGATATTTGGAAGTGGTGCTTAGAACAAAAAGATTCAAGTTTTCTTATTTTCCTAAAGTTTCAATTGAAAATCAATTAACATTCTTTACTAAATATAACTAATGTCCAATGGTGATTAGCGAGAGAAACCCACGTCCTGCCAAGGTCCAAGAAGATAGGCTAGAGTTTCTTCCTTTAAAATAAAACAAATGTGCCTCTAGTCCATTACTTCTAAACATGAGGAAGAATCACACACACACAAGCTCACATTAAGATTTCTAAAGTCTCAAAATTTGAAATATCATTCAGCTAAACTTTTTGCTAGGGAAGGACTAATTGATTGTTTGCAGATAATGAAACAGTAAACTATTAACTAAAGCTCTGGCAGTGCAGTAGATTAAAATAATCTTTAGAAATCTTTTTATAATCTTTAGAAACCTTGAAATATTGGATAAAATATTTTAAATGATTTAAAAATATTACTTCTTAAAATAATCCAAGAGATTACTTGTGCCAGGAGCAAAAGAATATCAAAGCTAGAGTACAGATTGTGAAGTGATACTGTGGCTACCCTGGGAAGTACTGGGCCTTAGTGACCAATGAGCTTAGAGTCTAGCATCCGCTGGAGACAGAAAGAAGGTAAAGGTTTCATTTCAAAGGGAGCAGAGGACTGAACTGAAGCATCCCTTGCATAAAACCAATTTCCTTATTTCGCTAAAAAATTAGGCTAGGAAATTATGCCCACCAGCATAGAGAGAGAACAAAAAAACACATACTAATAAGAAGAAATCGTTCCCTGAGAATTTCATTTTGGGGTCTGCACGGCATGTGATTTTTGGCTTTTCTTATTCATATTACCTAGCTGACCTAAAAATCTTCAAGCTAAAGCTTACCTGTGGGAACCCTAGAAGAGAACACAAAACCATGATGATGAGAAGTTCCAACTGTTTAAACTGCTTAGGATATTCATGAATAAAACAAGCCCTACTAAAGATATGTTCACTATAATCAATGAAGAAACACACAAGGAAATAACCCACCAAGAGAGAGTCAGCCAAAGACAGAATCCATATGTGAGTGAGCAAAAGATGTAACAGCAGGACTGGAACCTTAGGGACTTAAGATAACATGAAAAAGAATACAAAATAATGGTATTTAAAATGTTGACAATATAAAAAGAACACATAAAACACCTAAGAAATGGACAAAACATTTTAAAAAATAGAGAAACGAAACATCTATAAAATAACAAAATAATTCTTGAAAAACAACCTCAGGGAAAGGGTTAAAATTCAGATTAGACATAGCGTAACTGATGATAATGCCCAATATGCAGACATATAAAGTGATGGAAAGTATTAACATTATTAAGAGTCATCGAAATTGAAAGTAGGAATTCCAGGAGGAAATAAAGAGCATGGTCAAGAGTTAACATTTAAGCAGATAATGGGTGATGATTTTTCAAAAATGATGGATTCTCATGATGTGGTACATAGAAAGAAACCACTTAATCACATTTAAATTGCAGAAAGAAAAGAAATGTTAAAAATGAACCAAAATCTGAAAACTTAATGGAATGAATTTTATAATCTAAAATATTTACAATGGAAATACACTCATGATTTATTTTAATACAAAATTATATAATGTGTAGCTCATAAGAACTATGTTTTTTCTTTTACATAAAATAGATTTCTATTCTATATTTATTAATGTGGTGTTTTATACAGAGTCAGTGTTGTGATGCTAATAGGGTCACTTTAAAACTTAGTTATGGACAGAAACTTTTCCAGGGTAACATTATTCTATCTAAGTACTAGGAGACGCTCCCAGAATTCTTAATTTCATACCCTATTTCACATTATGAAAACAAAAATTGCTTTTTTAATAGTTCATGATGAATCCTTGAAAATTTTTACTGACTTCAGGGTGGTTTTATTTTATATGGCCTGAAACCTATATATTAAACCTAGTCCCAGACTTCGAACTCTGGATTTAAGAGAGATACAGTAGCCCAGTGTCAGAGACCACAGGTAAGATGAGTGAGATCTTCCAAACACAGCCTCCTTTTCTACAGGCAAAATAAATCCAGGTTTGAGCACACTGATGGGAAACAATGGAATGAAGAATTCAGACTGTAGGCTAAAAGTTTTTTTCTGACTTTAATTGCTGATAGAGCACATTACTCTTTTAAGGTAGTTTAAGATTGAAGTTAGAGCATAGACTTGGGACTACGAGTAATTATTAAAGTAATATGCACTTTTTAAAGAAAATGCACTTTTTCAAACATCTACACTTGTTCAAATATCTCTTCCCCTTCCTAGACTGTAACCCTGCAGAGGAGGGCTTGACCCTCGACACTTAGCATACGGAGTGCTTGACAGAGAGGTTCCCACTGACTTACTTCCCAACAAAGCAACTTCTCCTGAACATTAGTTCTCACAAGGAATAAGTGATGTTGATTTGTTTCATAAGATACATCTGAACCTTCTCAAGTGAAAATAGTGAATGTCTACGGAGAAAAAGATACTTCTGTATTACAGCTGCCTGTGACTATGATCCATTTTCTTCTAGAGGATGTTTCACTAGTTACTGCTGACATCAACATGCTACTGTCCATTCAGCTCTGTATCCCTAGCGCATCCCATACACACCTCCTGAGGTGAGGCTGGATTGTTAAATTCTCAGGGACAACCAAAGAGAGAGACAGGAAACTCATAACTAAGTCTGCCCTTCTATCCCACTGATAGAGTCTTGGAGTTCTCCTAAAGACTTGATTTGTTTAACCCAGGCTTCATTCGGTTGGCAGGATGCATTTTGCCTTTCCTGTTCAGAACATCTTCACTCCATTTAATCCTTGGTAGTGTTAGGATAGAGAGAAGTAAGGGCGTCTTCCCCTTTTGTCTCTAGTGTAAGATCTGCCTCTCAAATGATTTCTTCATTTTGGTTTTCTTTTCCTGGGTGATTGGTATTAGATAAATATGCTCATTTAAGCAAAGACCCCACTATTTACTAACAAAGGTATGGCTTCACCCTTTTGCCTCAAAGAACAGTTATATCACAGCATGATAGTGCGCCAGCAGTATAGGATATTTCCAAATAAAAGCAAAATGTTCATTTCCTTACAAGATACAGCATCAATGAAAAATAAAACCAACCAAAGGGAATCTTTGTGATACTGTGATTTTCTTATACATACCATATACAGTGGTTAAGAATTCAGCAGGGTCCTAGCATCTATTACGTCCTTTGAAATAGTATTTATAACTCTAAAGTCAAGACTTAGAGTTTTGTTAAAACAGAAAAATAGAACAAATTATAGTTTATGAAATTATAGTTTGTGAAATTATAGTTTATGAAATAAAAACTTAATGGAAAAATTGAGATATAGATTTGACAAAGAATGATTGATGATAATACCCCTGATTCAGAGACATAAACAAATAGAAAATGCAAACATTATTTAAGTACTGCAGTTTTGAATCTGCTTCTCAGGGAAAAGCAGAGTAAAAATCACCTTTGTCTCTGATTTCCATTCTTCATTTAGAAGTCAGCATTTCCCACAGATACATGGATTAATGGTGGGTGTCTTATAATTGACCATTTTGGAGTTCTGTGTTTTGAATAATTAAAACCACCTATTATGTGTCCAATCCTCCCATGACTTGGAGTAATTAATATCTGCTGGTAATAAATGATTACCATGAAACATATTTTTAGGGTGCCGACATTGTTTGTTGTTGAGCGATTGCCAGATGTGTTTAAATGCCCATATTTATTCTTTAAGAGAATGTTTGTTTACTTCTAAGAAGACATTGCTTATTTTTTCTAGACAGTTATGTTCTTTGACTTACAAGAAATAACTTTGTATGGCAATTCATCTGTTGGAGAGTAAAAGTAATCAAAGGAAAACATTTTTCTCAAGTTCATTCTTTCTCTCTCTTTCATAAAAATGCCAAATATAATTGGATCCAGTTGGATAAAATTACCATTCATGATTGCTCTTTGTCTAGGAATCTTCTGCTGGGGCTTTCAATACATGGGGAAGTGCTCATCTATAAGCCAAAAATCAATTATACTTTTACATCTAAAATTTGTTATGCTGCTCAAGACTAAGCCATGTGATTGACTGAATCGCATTTCTTATAGATGATCTGTTTAGAGAAGTGTATCAAAATGAGTGCTACAGATACCCAAACAACAGATATGATTGTGACATCACTGTTCTCTACCTAATTCAGCTAACTCGACCATAAGAAAGAGAAACAATAATATTAACTAGAATTATAGAGAGTTCAACGTAAGTTGCTGCTTCTGCAGAGGACTAATCCAGACTATTATTTGTACTAACTAACATTTTTTGAATACCTACTCTGTTAGCAGGTCCTTATCTAGCTGTCATGCCAACATAATTTCCTCTTGAGAGTAGACACTTGACTGTTTTTAATATCCATTTTACAAATAGTGCTGAAATTTACAGATGTTAACAAATACGCAGAAACTTAGACAGCTGTTAAGTTGTGTTCAAGTAGGAAAGGCCCAGTACATTTCAGTGCAGGCTGGAACACATGCACAGAAGGGCTGGCAGTTGCACCAAATCCTCTACTCTTTTTCACCCTGTTTAATTATGCTGTTACCAGGCACAGCTGGATACAGGTGGGTTGTACACTTGGAAAGCATGCTTATTATTTCTTCCTTCTCTCTCATCAGATTTTTGGGCTGCTACAGGTCGGCTCTGATATACTGAACCAAGATTTCTTGCATTGTGCTTATTATATATAAATTAATCTCTGGCTGAGGGAGAAGACACAAAAAAGTTATGAACAGCAGTACTTAATATATTTACCCACCTGTTTCTTCTTTCTATTGAAATTTTAACCATTGTTGAAGGTCAAGCTTTAGAACCTATTTCCTTTGCTAGTTTTTAAAATGTATTTATTCATTTATCTCTGTTGGTCTCTGCTAGGCCCCTTTCTTTGTATTATTTTATTTTTTCTTTCAATTTTTATATTTTATTAGTATATGTATACCCGTATTTATAATTGTGCCCTTTTCTAAGTGTTTTAGAAGTATTAGTTTATTTAGTTTTTATAAAAATATTTGTGATACGCACTTTTTAAATCTTCATTTTATGGATAAAAAGTCATAGAAAAAAGAGGTTAAGTAACTTGCCCGGTGTTACACAGGTATTAGTTGGCAAGAATGGGAAGGATGAAAGGAAGGAGAAAAGGGTTCTCTGTTATCACTTATCTCGATAAACAGTGAAATGAGGTTTTGAAAAATTGTCAGTGTTTGCCACCAGAGGAAGACTGTATGTGCACCAAGATAAGTAGTCTATACATTTTTTTGCTATTTTTACCAAAGATTCAGAAACTGGTTGTGACTCTTTAAAGACTGCAAAAGAACAAAGCTTTCTTTTTTCTTTATTTCTCCCTATTATGTTGGTGAAATTGCTCCTGTGCTCTAATACAGGTTCTAGTAGAGAAACCAGCTCATTTGATAGTGTGAAAGAGATTGCATCAAAGGATTTGCATAATTTTAAAAGCATTCTGTATGCTATTCTTCTGAAGGTGTGCATTGTCAGAAATCAATTACAGTGTGGACGGTCATGTTAAAATTCATTGCTGTTCACAGCAGGTTTCATGTGTCAGTTGCAGCACCTCTGGTCTTCAGCACACAGGACGTTTTGTCTCAACATGCATTGGATCAGCACAGAGCCCTCACACAAAACTGGGGAGGGTGCTTTTCATGGGAATTGCTAACAAAATTATCCTGAGAGTTATGACATGATTTATAAAGGTAGCTGAAGCATTCTTTTAGGGAGTTAAATGGTTAGAGATAAAACTCATTTTTTGTTATTACTGTGTAAGCTGTCTTGAAACAATTTTGCCATGAGTAGATTGAAAGGCAGCAGGGATGGCTGTGAAAGGCTGATCCCTGGCAGTGTGAAATTGCTGTGTACACCCAGCACGACGGTTTCTGTAGGACCCTTTCCTTGGAGGGGTGTTGGGCCCGACAGGATTGCATGCTGGAGGAGTCATTAATTTATTACAACAAACATTTGCTTATGTTCCTTTAATGTGCAAGGCACTATATTTGAAAACTGCGAACATTGCATTTCATTAAATATAAGGTTCTGCGAATTGTAACTCCCCTGATAGTTTATGTGCCTTTAAGACATGAACAAAAAAGAAAATGTGCTATCAATTAAATTATATCTTAGATTTTATTTTTGTCTATTGAAACAGCTCTCTATACTTAATCAGCTATAGAGTTGGGTTATATATAACGCACAAACATATGAAAAAGAAAACATAAACAAAATGAATTTGTTACAGTATCACTGAAGCACCCTGAAATTTGGGAATAGACTCTCCTGAGTGAGTTTTTAATTCAAAATATTCACTGCCTATATTTTCCCACCTGGTGGTGTTTTCTGTGACAAACAGAACATTGATGATGAAGCATTTCTTTGAAGAATTTGAATAATCCGTGATAACCAAATTTTGTTAGTGCTAGGCAATAAACTCACTTTACAATTATTTAGAGGTAGCTTGCTTTGACTAACAGTTCCAGAATGCTGCTAAACAAATGATTTACCATCATTCCCTATATAGTCCCACTGTCCCCTCCCACACATTTGTTACTTAGGCTTAAAATAATGCTTCACTACTTTCTCCAGTATTTGTTTTCAAGCCATTGTGATCCATTCTGAACCTTTGGATGCTATGGCTGTTAATGTTTGTGCAAGCAGTGGTGATGAAAACTATGTCATGGCAGTGACTGACCATTGATTGACAGCAGTTGCAGTAAGTCTTAGTTTGTAAGACCTGCTGTCTTCCAGAGAAGTCAAAATAGAAGAAATGAGTGTTTCAGAGTTAATGAAATATCTTCTGGGAGCTAGAGTTAAGGTAAGTGACAGAGGAGACATGAAAAACTGTGAGGCAAACAATATCCTTTATGGTCTATCCAGAATTTAGAAGAGAAGAAAGAAAGAAAAAAAGAAAGAAAGAGAAAGAAAGAAAGAGATTTAAAAATACGAGATTAAAAATAATTCTAACCAAAGATCCATGATCAAATATCATCAGGTAAGTTAGAAAACAGTGTATTTTAAATTAGGAAATTCTCATCAAATACCTATTATATACCAAGTGCTGTTTGTGATATACATGTATTTTCAGAGCATAAATGATAGGTCTTTGTGTTATACTTGATATTGGGAGAGTAATGTCAGAGAATTTTGTTTTATGAGACAGAGTGTGAAAAAATTGCCTTTCTGGTTTCATAAATAAAAATGTGAAGCAATGATTGTATACTTAAAGATTAAAATAACATGAAGTTTATTTTATCTTACTAGTGACCTTTTTCCTCCTTTAGATTCTCAGTGTACTCTTCAAATCATTTAATATCAGAAAGTACGAAGGAAATTTTCAAATCACCCAAGATTTTATGGGGTAAAATTTTTGAAAAGCATGAAAATTTTGCTATTAATTAAACTTAAGTGTGCTGGTTCTATGTATGCATAGATTATCTAATAATTACCATATTAAAATTGATTAATATATTTATTGACACTTATACTGTACATCAGATCCCCAAAACTTGTGCATTTTATAACTTAAAATTCCTACTTTTTGAACTATGTCTCTTCAGTTTCCCCAACTTCCAACCCCTGGTAACCATTGTTCTACTGTCTACTTCTATAAATTCCACATAGAAGTGAGATCTTGTTATATTTGTCTTTCTGTGTCTGGTTTATTCATCTTAGTGTGATAATTTCCAGATCCACCCATTTGTCGCAAATGGCAAAATTTTCTTATTTTCATGAATAAATAATATTCCCACTAGATATAGGTAACACATTTTCTTTATTCATTCATGTTGATGCTTAGTTTGTTTTCATATTTGATTATTGGGAGTAATGTGTTAATGAACACAGGCAGGAAGATGTGTCCATGATTTCATTTCTATGCCCAAAAGTGTGAGTGTCCAATCACATGGTTCATAAGCAGTTCTTTTTACTTTTTTATTTTCTTAAATTTTATTTTAAAGAGATTAAAGCCAAGCAAAATAAAACAGAATAAGGCCAATCAAAACAAACCAGTGTGAGTGACACAGGACTTCAAAACAATATGAAATCAACAGTGGTTACCATAATGCCTCTTGTTGTATTCAGACTTTTTTTTTTTTTGGTATTGGCAATTGAACTCATAACCTCATGCTTGCCAGGCAGGTGCTTGTGCTGCTGAGCTAAATCCCCAGCCCCTCTTGTTGTATTCAAAATAACTGCAGATACCTTCAGACATAGTAAAAATCAAACAAAACAGAACAGAATAGAGCCAATAAAAATAAAGCAATGAATGCCATAAAGGACTTCAAAACAAGGCAATAGTGAATCCAAAATGGTTACCATAATATATCTTGCTATCTTTGAAATAGTTGCCCATGCATTGGATATAACAAAATTAAACAAAGAAACGAACAAAAAAACAGAATAAAACCCAACTCAACAAAACAATGAAAATGATGTAGGACTTCAAAATAAGATAATAAGAAATCAACAATGGCCACTACCTTCAGACAAAGATCCCCCATAGATGCCATGTTGCATACCATTATCCTTTGAATAGATGATCAGACCACCGGCCATAGACCTGCAAAGTCAGAGAAACACCAAACACCACAAGCATCAAATTACATTTTATCTGAGTAGCTGTCATCACAGCCTGTGTTTCTCCAAATCAGCAGGTCACTTACAGGAGTGGGGGTGGGGTGTTGGCTCTTCTTGTTTCCCAGCCCACATGCTGGAAGGGGCTGGGGTCTGGCTATCCCCTGACTAGAGGCAGCCTGTGCATGGTTTGCAGGGAGTGCTTGCTTCTTGGTGAATTCTGGTTCTTTCTCCCCTTCCCGCCTGCCACTCCACCACAGCAGTTGGCAAATGGTGCTGACTCATGGGAAAAGGCTGGGGTCTGGCTCTAAAAGTAGTTCCTTAGCATACTTTATTTACTTTTACTTTACATAAAATTTGACATAATTTGGCTATCATGTTACATGGAGATTTTCCAGAAAGCCTTCAAATGATTACTGCACGAAAGGTTTCTAAAACAAAAGAAAATCTACATAAAGTTTATAAATTGAAGTTAATTTTTTTTACCTTATTATAATTAACAATTACCACAAGCATAAACAATAATAGCAACTAATGCTTACCTTTTTTTGTGCCAGATATAGTTCTAAGCACTTGGCCTGTATTAACTCATTTAATGGTTACAGTATTTGAATGAAAAATTTATTACTCTGCATTTTATAGATGAGGAATCTATGCTTACAAAAATTAAGTAACTGGCTCAAGATTCCAAGTTCTGGGTTGATGTTGATCGTTCAACATTTTGGTCATATTTGGACTCCAATGTGTAGACTTTTGACTAAAACTTAATATATATTAGTCAGTAGTAGCTTATCTTTTTGTTTAATGATTATTAGAAATACATGTTTAAAAAGATGTTAAAACTTTTGATGACTTGATTAAAGGAAGCTTTGTTTAAACTTTGAGACACTTATTTAGTGTTTGAGAGCCTTTTGCACCCTGGGCCGATCTTAGGAATGGGTGAGGATTACAAGTTTATTTTATAAAGTGGCAGAAGGAACATTGTGAAGTGCAGGGGTGAGGATGGAGAAGCAGTGTGACAACTTGACTGAAAGAATAAGAAAAGCAAAGGGAAGTTTTAGGAAAGAAAGTATAAGGATATGGAGGATTTGAAACAAGTTATAAGAAAATTATATCTGCCCTTGTACCTCCTGAAAAGACTTTATGTACTCCACGGGTATGGGAACCTCCAGGTTAAGTCTGCTGGGCTTCTCAAAAGGGTTTCTCAAATGTGTAATCCAAAATTTCTTGGTAAGAAACTGCTGGAGTCTACTCAGACCTACTGAATCAGAAACTTCAAAGAGTTCATACATATTTGGCCCAGAGTAAAGCTGAACTCAGTATTTTAGCAGCTGCCTGAATGTATTCTTGTCTTTAGTCCATCCCAGAGGGTCTTTGTTCTAATTATTGTCAGTTGCTAATACAACACTATGCCATAGGACTTCCTTTTGTGGTGGGACTGTTCTGTATGTGTTCTGACCATTCTGACAACCATTTTTGGTTTTTGGGGTGTGGCCAGTGCAACTGAGAAACTGAATTTTTAACTTTATTTAACTTTAGTTACTTTAAATTAGTATATGTGGCCAGAAGTCATCCTATGGAACAGTACTATCCCAACCTGTTACATAGGTTAGTTGCTCAGGTCTCTGCAGAGGAAACATAAAGAACACATGATGTGCCACACAGTATCCTAAGCATTTTAAACATATGAATCCATTTATACTTCATGAGAACCCTATGAATTGGGTTTGTTATCATATTCATTTTATAGCTTACAAAGTGAAAGTGCAATGTACAAAGTAACTCTTCAAAAGATGTATAGCTGATTGCCAAGGATGATTCAAACCCAAGTACCCTGATTCCAGATCATATATTCATAATACTCTCGTAGATAAAGTAATTTTAATACCATGTTTCAAAGGGATCATAAAATAGTACAGTGGTCACTTTCCTATTATGATTCTACTTACAACAGTAGGCACCTACCTTCAACTGAGTATTTTACTATGTAAAGTTGAATATTTGGTGTGAATATTTGTGGAGAAAAATTCATGTCACTTGTTCTAAAATTCGAGGTTTTACAATGTTGTGACTTATATCTAGATGTCCCCCAAAGTCTCATACGCTCATAGGTGGGGCTTTTGGAGTTGACTGGATAGTGGGTGCTTGACATTAAATTAGTCAACTGATGAGTTTATAGCTGGGTGTGATGTTGGGAGGGAAGAGGTGCTGGCTGGTGGGAAGAGGTGGGTCACTAGGGTTGTGCATGTACATATATATCCTTCCTAGTTCCTTGATCCCCCACTGATTCCTACTTACCCTGCCATGGACTGTTTCGTCTTTGCCTTGGAGCCAGCCAGCTATGGATGAAAACCTTTATCAACTGTGAGCCAAAATAACTGTCTCCTCCTTTAACTTGTGGGTCCTGGGTATTTTGTCCCAACAAAGAGAAAGTAACTAACACATACAGAAACTTGTATTTCATATAATGCAATAAGTAAGAAAAGAAAGGGAACAGAGAAAAAATTTTGAAATATGTAAATAACATATAATGGGATTTACCCTAGAAACATTCTGGGACTCAGGATGAGGTCATATGCTTCTTTAATTTAGGGACTGCCCCAAATTCATGTACTAAATACATGATGGCACATTCAAATGCTTCAGCTCCCATTGAAATTAGATGATTTCCCCTAATTTCTTATCCTATGCTTTGCATATTTATTTGCAAAGATGAAATCATTGCTCTTGAACATATTTAAGAATCTGTTCGAAAAATTTGAAATGAAAGTGTGTGTGTGTGTGACTTTTAAGTGGAAAGATTTGGCACAGTGGGAATGGTGGTGCATACCTATAATCCTGGATGATTGAGACTGAGGCAGGAGGGTCACAAATGCAAAGGCAACTTTGGCAAGTTAATGAGACCCTGTCTCAAAAAAAATTTTAAAGGCTGACAATTTAGCTCAGTGATAGAGCACTTGCCTCGCATGTGGGAGATCTAGGGTTCAATCCCCAGTACAGAAAAAATATTGGGATGAACTCATATATGTATGCTTTGTAAATGCCCATTCTAACATAAATAAAGACTTACTTTGTATATTATTGATAAGCTTTATCCTTTATAGTTAGCCTACAATATATCAGAACAACAAATGGCAAGAGACAGTGCTTGAGACTTTATAATTTTCATTGGTGTACATTTTGCTAATATCTTCGTATAAAAAGATGAATTACTCAAATAGAACATTATTATTAGTGAATGAGGAAATGTTCCAAAATCTTCAAGTCTACTTATAGCATTGATATTTTATTGGCAGCAGGGTATAATGATTGACACTCATAATAGTATCCTTGATTTACCAAAAGGAACTTGAGTATTGTGAACATAATTTAAAAAAGAAGGGATAC
This sequence comes from Dasyprocta punctata, assembly GCA_004363535.1. Taxonomy (NCBI): domain Eukaryota; kingdom Metazoa; phylum Chordata; class Mammalia; order Rodentia; family Dasyproctidae; genus Dasyprocta; species Dasyprocta punctata. The sequence continues at coordinate 17,821 of RJWM01010883.1, forward strand.
GTGCAATGCATCTACAAAGTTTTCAAATCCATTACAGTCAATACTTTAAGAAACAATAGTAAACTACAATGTTCATGTATATTGATCAACTCACTGGCAACAATGAAATACATTCCAAGGCTGTGTTGTAGGACAGCTCAGTACTAGCTTATACTCTCTGACTTCTGAACTTTGTGTTCTACTAATTAACCGGTGCTTCTGACTACTGTGTGATTTTAGTCCCTTTCCTAGATTACCTGTGTCTCATTTTTCATCAAAAGCATGTCTCAGAGAATCTTTCCTTGAACTTTCTTCTGCACTTTAGGCTGTTTCTGCTCTGGGCTCTCATAATATTGTGTAGATTTACCCCACACTCCTACCACACTATGCTACAATGACCCATTTCTGTGTTTTCTGTATGGGGGTTTCAGGTATTTGAAGGCAAGAGCTAGGGACCAGTGCTATATTTGTTAGCTGTAAAGCATTGTATCACATATAATATCTAAAAATGCCTGATGCATGGAATGTTGGTTGATTGAATTGGTCTTGCCAAATCAAATGCCTAGGAAAAACAATAAAACCAAGTAAAGTAGTCTAGTGCAAATGTAGGATGGCTAAGAACACTGTGGCCTTCAGATGATATTCTTAATAAAAATGACAGTCTTCATTTAACTCTGGTTAGTTCTTGCCAGGAGGCACCAGAGGGTTCCTAAACCCTCTGAGTTTTTGAAGATAAATAAAAAATAAAATTGTATATAGGAAGTGCCCTGTTATTTCAAACACTAAATGACCTGAAAGGATAACTTCCAGATTGATAATTTTTAAAGATTTAGAATAAATAACAGGTCAATCTCCATGAAACTCTAACTGAAATTTGGACAAATTTTGCTTGCTCAAATGCTAACATAACTACTCCATTGATTCAGAACAAAGCAAAAGTTATCTTATGGATATTTTATTTTTATTTATGAATTTGGGCTGACAAATGTTACTTTTTCACAAGATGATCAGCTGTCACTTTAAAAAGGAATTGTAAAAAGGAAGATTGAATTGATAGCAGTGCTTTCAAACTCATGGGAAAATAAATCATAAAAGATTGCTGTGATAAAATCCTTTCAAATTATCAAAAAATTCTCCTAATTCCCTTTACAAAAGTTATAGGGATGTCCATGCTGGTTAGAATTATTATCTTAAATTATTTACTTTATTAAAATAGTGATAATTTCATGGAAAATCTTTCTCTAGCAAATATCTAGTATGAGATCCCTCAAAGATTTATAAATAAAAAAGTATTTACATAAAATTCCTAACATTTCATTTCCCTGCTTACAGAAAAACTGTGGCCAATTCTCACAGAAATCTGGTACAACCCACTCTAAGCACAAATACAGTATTTGTTAACATTTGTTTTACATTAAAAGTTCATCATATTCCATGTTCTCATGCTCATCTGAAAATAAAGTCCTTTTTCCACCACTGCTTCCTACAAAAATGTTTGTCCATAACTTTGAGTGTCTTTAGGTCACACCACATCCTCAGTGGTATTCATTCCAGGACAGGGGGTATGCCAGTGACTCACATTGATGATTATGAGCAGAAAACATCAGTACAGCTACTTATCAAACTCAGGCCATGAGTAAATGCACTGAGCACACAGGACCCTCCCTCCCTACACAGGAAAAGGAAGCAAAAAGAGCTAAGAGGAAGTCTATAAAAAATAAAAATGCAATAGACGCGTGACCCACTTCAGCATGGGAAAAGGGTAGGAGGCTGTGTGACAAAGCTGAAAAGAAAGCTACTTTGCAACGGAAGAAGTAACATAGAGGACCCATATGTTCTGTGACCAGCTGACCCCAAACCTAGAGCATCCTGCCTTTGAAGAATAGGTGAAAAAGATTGATTCCATCAAAAAGACAGTTGTATAATTATCTAAAGAGTATACGTTTCACAAGACCAGACCAAATACTTCAGAATGTGTAACTTCCTTGTTTGTGGGAGTATCCTCATGGCCTAGCAGAGTATGGCCTCAGACACTGTTGGGCAGTGATGTTCAAGCAATGAAACTTACCCAAGTAACAAGGAAATTACAAATGTAACCTGAATAACCTGAACCCATGGAGTGGAATCATTGTGACGGGCTTCAAAACTCCAAGTTACGAAGAATAAAACAAGCTTAGGGGACACAGAGGGTAGAGAGTAAACGGAGCCATGTTCTCAACCCAAGCAGGAGAACAGCATAATAGAGTGACCCGGGGCGGGGTTGACGAGAAGTTCTTGCAGTAGACCAGCTGCCGTCCATCTCTGCCTGGAGTCTAGAGAGTAACTCTCATTTGCTTTTAGTTTAACTTCCAGTTAAAGAATTTTGTTGATGGGTTGTTTCTCATTTTTGTTCTTTTATTTTTCCCTCATTCTCTGAGTGAAGCAGGGAAAAGGGGAGAGTGAGGCTGTCTGTGGCTCACCTGTCTTGTCTCATCACCCAGTTCTGCAAAGCAACCACCTGACACTGATTAGGGCACAAGGGGGTCCTGCACAGTGACTCTTATTATAACCAGGAAGGCCACCATGTTCCCAGTTTATACATATTTTATGCATAGATTCATGAGGCCATGGAAAACAATAAGAATTCCAGTATAACCAGGCCATTCTTTATTCTCTTATATTTTTTTCATTGTTGCTCAACTTTGAAAAAGTCTTAGGTTTCTAGTTAATATACAACACTTAAGAGAAATGTACAGAAGCTTAAAATGAATATATGCAAATATAAAATATAAAATATAAAAAAATTTTTGGGTTAGCTTCTCTGCAATTGGCTCCCTAATAAAAAGCCAAAGATAAAAAGGAAAAATTTTCATTTTCAATTCTTCCCATTGAAGTGGTACAACACATAGTATGCTATCTCCTACATCCATTCCATTGTATATATACTAGCCTGTCTGTCTGGCATGCTGATTTTTCTTTCCTTTTTATTTATAGAACTACACTACATCTGATTATATGCAGTTTAAAAGTCACCTCTGGGGAATTTAGCCCAGAATCAGGCAAAGGTCTGTGTGTCTATTTCTGTATTTCCATGTGTATTAAACACACACATGCATACACAGAGATTCTGAATATTTTCCCTACTAAATTATGATCACATGGGATAGCGCCTCGTCCAGACTTGGTACATAAAAATGTTTTTTTTCCAACTGTCTTGTTTTCCTTCTTCTTCTTTTTTTTTGCGGCACCGGGGATCAAACTCACAGCCTCACGCCTGCCAGGGCAGGCGCTTAAGCCACTGAGCCAAACTCCCGGCCCTGGTTTTTTGAGGCAGGGTCGCACTATGTAGCTCAGGCCGGCCTTGGGCTCGCGTTGTAGCCCAAGCCGGCCTCGAACTCACAACGCTCCTCCTACCTCAGCCTCCGGGGTGCTGTTGTTTTCCTTCTTATGCACCTCATTATTGTCTTAGTATCTGTAACCTTATAAATCTTACATATGTTTTTGTGGAGAGCATGGTGCATGAGCACATTTACTTTTCTAAAATGAACTATGGAGCCAGAAAAGATACATGGGGTTTTCATAACATGCAGTACCATGCTTCATCTCCAGGAAGTTTGGAATTGAGCTATTTATTTATAGAAGCATGTTGATTGAGAGTATGCTCTTATATGGAGAAACTATCTTCTGCTTACTAACATACAGAAGCGTTTTTCTCCAAGCAATCCACAGTGTGGATATTAACTACTTTTTCCTAAATATTTGTGTTTGTGGCTTAAACTGCTCTTAATGGAAGTTATTATTTTAACTTTTGTTAAAGCAGCACTAAAATTAAATGTTTCATTATTAAGTCCATGGTGTAATTTTTAAAATATAAAAATTTAACAAAATAAAAGAATGGTTTTTTTTTTTTTTTTTTGGTCCTGGGGATTGAATTTATGTCCTCACACCTGACAGGAAGGTACTGTGCCATTGAGTTATAGCCCCAGCCCAGGAGTAATTTTTAATTACACAACAATATTAGGTAAAGTCAATGAACTTCTAATTAATTACATTTTTAACTAAAAATTGACTATATCATTAAGGAATATTGAAAAGTACAACATTTAACATTTTATTAATGTATAAGTTTAACATTTTATTAATGTCTAAGTTTGCTTTGCTATATGATATAAAATGAAGTGAGAATATAAACAACTATTGTTCCATATAGTTGAGTAATTTTCCTCACATAATTTCAGTAAACAGTTCATTTTATGACATAGTTTTTCAACAACTGAAAAGTCAGGTATTTGTAGATTGTGTGTTCTGTTCACGTAACATAAGTTCTTAATACGATGTCCCACTTGTTCTTTATTCATTTCAGGTGGTGAAAGCAGTTTTGTCTAGTAGTAGGTTTTGTTCTGATCTGTATATCACATTATCATTTAAATAATTAGATTGTCTTTTTACAAGAAAAGTAGTATTTGAACATGAATTCTGCTAATCTGCATCTTTTGATTGGCAAATTGAGACTATTTACGTTAATAGTTATAACTGATAGGTACTGACTTACTCCTGTCATTGTGTTATTTTCCTGCTGCTTTCTTTCTATTTAATCATTTGCCCTGCCCGGTGCATTCATTCTATTGGACATTTTGGTATTGTTAGCTTCATTGTCTCTTTCTAGAGTATCTTTGAGAATTTTTTGAGGTGCTGGTTTGGTGGTCATGAATTTCTTTAGGTGCTCTTTATCATGGAAATACCTTATTTCTCTATCAATTTTGTTAGGTAGTTTTGCAGGACATATTAGTCTAGGTTGGAACTTGTTTCTTTTAGGGCTTGAAACACTTCAGTGCAAGCTCTTCTTGTCTTTATGGTTTGTGTTGTAAAGTCTACTGTAATCCTAATGAGTTTTCCTTTATAAGTGATTTATTGTATTTCTTTAACTGATTTTAAGATTCTGTTCTTGTGTTGGATACCTGGCATTTAACTATGATGTGTTGTGAAGCAGTTGTTTTCTAATTATTGCCATTTGGGGTTCTGTAAGACTCACTTATGTATACATTGTTTTTTTCATGTTTGGAAAGTCTTGCACTATTATTCTGTAAACAATGTTTTTTAAAATGCTTTTTGTGTTGTCTTCTGATATTTTACTAGTTCCAATTAATTTTATATTGTCTTCTTTGCACCATCTGGCAGCTGTTGGATCCATTTTTCATATTCTCTTGTTACTTTTCAGGTATCTCTCATTAATAGATCACCAACCACAGTCTTGTTTTCAGGATCTGATGCTCTGTTTACGTATGGGTTGCTCCTGCTCCCTATGCTTTCGGTAGAATTTTTAATCTCCTGGATTTTGCTTTGGAACTTTTTAATGGACTCCAATTCTTTTCTATGCTGGGAATTCATGTTTTGCATTTCTTTCTTTAGCTCTCTTAGTTTTTTTTTGACTTACGTAGATTTGTCAATCATGTGTGTCATTAGGATCACTATCTGTGTGATGGTTTGTATCTAGACGTCTCTCCCAAAGCCTCATGCACTCATAAGCGAGGCTTTTCAGGGATGGCTTGATCTAGGGTGTGTGATATTGGGATTAAGAGTGTGTGATAACTAAATGGGTTTAGCATAGCTCTTGGTGTGGATAATGGAAGCCACACTCTGGGTGTACATGGCACCAATCAATAGGATGATAGCCTGGGTGGAATATAATGGAAAAAGAAGCAAGACAAACTTGCAGCTGCCCCAGCTGCTTGGTGCTTTCTGCTTGCCATCCATAGACTGTTTGCCCCCTGCCATGCCCCTCTGCTTGGTGCTCGGCTTTGGAGCCAGCTGACTATGGACTGAAACCTCTATGAACTGTGAGATAAATAAAACTTTTCTCCATTAACTTTGAGTGTCAGGTATTTTGTCAGAGCATCGAGAGAACTAAGACAATCTGTTTAATTATAACTTCTTCGTTTTTAAAATTTTTTATTTCTGGAAGTGTTCTTATCTTCAATATAACCTGCTCTGCATTTTATCAACTTGTTTACATGATTTCCAGCCTTACACATCAATCAAAATAAAATGTCATAAAACGACACATTTGTGAGATGGCCCAGGCAAAGCGTGAAGAAGAGTTGATGAGAGCAAGAGAGGAGAGATTTTTTTAATCTCCTAAAAGAAGGTTAAAAAAGAAAGTAAAATAATTAAAACTCACAGTGTCTGCACCACATTTTAAGAGGTAATGTAGCTCAATTTTTAAATTTTAATTAAGTTTTTTGGTATAGCCACTTTGTAAATCAGTGTGGTGATTCCTCAAAAAACTGGGGTTAGAGCCACCTTTTGATCCAGATATACCCCTTCTGGGTATCTTTCAAGAAGAATTAAAATCATACCATAGTGATGTATGCATACCCATTTGTAATAGCAGCACAGTTTGTAGTAGCTAAATCTTGGAAACAACCCAAACATCCATCAGCTAAGGAATGAATAAAGAAGATGTCTTTTTTCTTTAATACAGTGGAGTAGTACTCAGCCATAAAGAAGGATAAATGAGACTGGTACAACCATTGTGGAAATCAGTATGGAGATTCCTCAGATAACTAGGGCTAGAGGTGCCATTTGACCTAGTCATGGAATAATACTCAGTCATGAAGAAGGATAAACTTGAGACATTTCTAGGTAGTGGATGTAACTTGACACCATACTCTTAAGTGAAATAAATCAACTCACATATGTAAATATCATGTTGTCTTTCTGGTGTGAGAAAATGAAAGAGGAAATAAGGACCAAAGTATACAATGGATATTGTGAAGTGGGAAGAAATTGTTCAAAAGGAAAGTTATATCTTCTTCGAATTCACCATGTACCTTATTGATCTGCTTTGTTACCACTACTATTATCCTTTCAGATATTGTGGCTGTGGGTCTTTTGATTTTCCCCTCCTCAAAGCCTCCTGGATCAGGTTTGGGGAAGTTGAGAATTTTGGCGGAGTTTTGTTGCTTTGTCTTTTCATATTTCTATTTATTATTTGTTGTCTGTGCCAAAATTTGTGAGTTGACCATAGTGGGTAGGGTTGTTGCTGGTACGGAGCTCTCTTTAGTTAATGTCTACTGTTCACAGATGTCCTCTGGACATAGCTAACTATTGGCCTTTGCCAACTACTTCTGTTTATTTTGGAGGGGAGTTTATAGCTTATTTGGCCCAGTACCCAGTTTTGGGGAAATTGGTCACAGTGTGGTTTATGTCTCCCAGGCTATCCAGATATTGGGATACAGAAAAAACCAACTGGTAGAAACAATTCTGTCACCTTAGCTATAGTAGTAAAATCATCAACAGTAGCATCAAATACAAACTGGATATTCACAGATTTTAAGAATCAATAACCATAGATAAGAGATGTTATGATAGTATAAACACTAAGACAAGCCAGGTATTGACCTACAGTACATATCTACTCAATTGTACAATTTTGTCTGCATTAATAGTACAACAATGTTCAACCCTTGTAACATTGTTAATTATGTATAAATAGTATAACATAGTTAATTATGTAAAAATAGTATAAACACTAAGACAAGCCAGGTATTGACCTACAGTACATATCTACTCAATTGTACAATTTTGTCTGCATTAATAAATACAACAGTGTTCAACCATTGTAACATAGTTAATTATGTATAAATTTATAAAGCTTAGTGGTTATACTAGTAAGGATAGTAGAATTTGAAAAATTAAGCAATGGAAAATGTAAAGAAGGCAATAAAAGTGAAATACAGGATTTTATTAAGGAGAAAAAGGAAAGTAGTAGCATTAGACAAAAGTAACAAAAAAAACAAAGACAAAGGAGAAATAAGAAAAAATAGTAAGCTAAAAAAAGAAAATAAAGGAATGAATTAAAAGAGAGAAAAGAAAGAGAAAAAATGACCAAATGAACAAATAAAGATAGTAATGATAGTAATGATCATGACGGTAGAAAAAGAAAATAGTAGATAAATCTCCAAACACATATTTAAAAAAAAAGAGAAGAAAAAAACCCTGTCCCCAAATTCCTATGTATTTTCAAATGAATTGTTCCTTTCCAAGACCTGCAGTCTTTGGAATCCAACAAGTCACAGTACTTTCTGCCCCACTTTATAACCTGTGAGTTTGTGAGGTGACCTCTTTGCTCAAGAGGTCCCCCATCTGTAAACCCCGCACCATGACAATTGTCCAAGCTGAGACACTTCTCCACGCACAGTGGTACCCAGAGAAGAAATCAGACCATTTGTCTCTGCTGGATGTAGGCTGTGGGCTGGAGGCTGAATCACACTGCTGATTCAACACCTTCAGATGCAGCCATCTCTGAAAGCCACACCCACTGAACTTGGCCTCTCACCCTGGGATGCAGGCTCTATGTGCTTCCTGGCCTGGGCTTGAGGATCTCAGGGGATTAATTTCTAGCCCTCTCTCTGTGTCTGTCTCCCGTGGCTGTCTGTCACCCAGTCTTTAAGGTAGGCTAACAGTTCAGTCCTCTGGTGATAATACAGTATTGATATTTTGTGGCTCAGTACTACACAATCAACTCATTCTCCAAATGGCACTTGGTTAAATTATCTCTGTCAATATGGCAGGCATGACATTGGATTTCTTCTCAAACTCTATGTGACCACGAAGAAGTCACTCTCAGGGTAAAACCTCATGCTGTTTTATCAGTTTACATCAGCTGTGGCACTTCTTGGGTCTAGCACATTACTGGCTCATCCATTATTTTTTCCTTTAACAGTCAATTCTTTGGGGCTTACCTCCTCTCCAGGGTCTTATCCTTAATTTGGTTGGCTGTTTGTTAGTCACCTCTGCCTCTTTTCTTCTACATTAACCCAGTGAAAATACAGCGTATTCCGTTTTATCTATTGGGACCAGTTCAACTGAAGCAGAGAATTATGAAAAGATCCAAAGCTTAATACATTGATTTAGAACATAAGTTAAGACATAAATAAGATTGATTCCCTGCTATATTGGTTTTTAAATTTTATTTTTAAGTTCTATCTTATTAGTACATGTTTTCATTACTACATCATCATAATTACATTCATCATGGGGAACTGGTACATATACATAACACATTTGAGATCATAATGTTAAGTGAAAGAAATCAGACACACAGGCTTCAATGCTTCATTTACTCATTCTAAAATTTATTCATGTATTTAGTAAATTGTTACCAGATATCCTCTTTCTTCCTGTGAAGTCCTTGCATTTGCTACTTTTGTCTCTTTATCACCTAGGTCTGAGTACAAAGACTTCTAAAATGTAATGCTAGATGCATCACTTTTCTGTTCCCTGTGAACTGAAATAATTTATCTTCACTTTCTTTTCTTTTTTATTACTCCACTCACAAGAGTGCACTACAGGTAGCAAATAAATGGAAGGCACATCTGTGAGAACATTAGATGGGACCAAGAATGCTCCAAGGACAGGTCAGATCAAATTGATGCCTGTGTTTAATAGCTGATAGGAAAAGTAAAGTCCATTTCTGTAGATAAACTAAAGGAAGAGATGCCATAGCTAAAGGAAGAAAAACTGGTAAAAGTCTCCATTTTTGCTTGAAAATGATTTTAAGTAGTGAGGAAAAACATGTAATGTGTTCGATAAAGCATCTAGTATGTTAGATAAATGTGCTAAGACTGGAGCTAAAAGAATGTCTTTTATAGCCATTTGTTTTTTGTCAAAATGCTCTGGTTAACAGTGCTGGGTTAGAAGTCAAAAGACCCAGAAGATTAACACCTTCAAGAAAAGTTAGTTTTATGACTATAAAACAGAAGTTAACATGCCTTGTAATCACAGTAGTTTTGTTTATCAAATAGAATGGTAATAGTATAGATCATATATATGTATGTGTACGAACATTAAAGCAGAACTATTTTTCATTCAGAAGCATAACTCGTTAGAGGGCTGGATGATCTTCATAGATCGAATAAATTCCTGCAATGCCATTTCACAGCACAAAGTTTCTGTGGATAGTAGACTACTGATGTTCCCTTTACATTCCTGAAAAAGTTCAAAAAGTATCAACAAACTCAAAGACCATTTAGCAAGATTACACATTCATTTATCTTGGAGTAGGATTGCTAGGTCATAGAGTGCATGTAAATTTAACTTTATAGGAAATTGCCAAAATGCTTTTCAAGGTGGCTATACCATTTTGTGTTCTCACTGGCAATGTGTAAATTGCAGGTGTTTCACACCCTCCCAGATTAAGTATAGCAAATATTCTTAACTAGCTATTTGATGATCAAGTATTATAAGCATCTTTTCATGTGATTATGGAACATTTGTACGTTTACTTTAAATATTTTTCCTGTATTTTGGGTTATTTGTGTTGTTGAAATGTAGGAGTTCTTAGTGTATTTGGGGATGTTTCTTGTCACTATATATATTATAAATATTTTCTGTCTATAATTTGTTTTTGCATTTTCTTTAGTGTGTGAAAGAGCAGAAATCTCTAATTTAAATGAAGTCTAGTTTATCAGTTTTTTTAAAGTCATGCTCTTCATATTTTATCTTAAGAAATCTTACACAACGTTTTCTCATATCTTTTTCTAAGGTTTTATGTCTTAAAGTCTAAAGTCCTCAGAAAACTTTATTTAAGTTCATCTTTCATTTTTACTTCTATCATTTATAGTTATACTTACATCTCATTCATTAAGTATAGATATTTTGTACAAATCCAGCTATAGAGACATTCATATTTTGTTTACTGGCCTCCACAATCAAAAAATACATTTTTTTTTAGTAGGAAGTATTCTGTTTTTTAGTAGTATGACATTTTAAAATTCAAAGTAAAGGACTCAAGTTTTAGTAATGAACTACCCATTCTAGAAAATACATGATATAAGCATAATTTGGTCTCAATATGGGTTTGACTGCTGACTTCAGTAATGTCTGTCTGCTGGTTGCAATCAGTATTTGCATAAGACAGACTTACACAACTACAACAACAGTGCTGGATCTGTCCCAGAAAGATTTGCTTTCAGATTTTTATGTAAGGACAGTATCTTCATCAGTGGGTCTGAACATAGTGATCAGTTCACATTTTTTATCATGAGAAGTTACCATGCTATTTATAATTTATTCTGGTGTTGATTTAGTATATGGTTAGATAGATGTCCCCAGAACGTGCCCAGGAGACCCTGCACTTGTATTTGTATTCACCCAGCCTGCCTTTGGCTTAAACTTTGTGGACCATGAGAAATAGTAATTTTAAAGGGTAAAATTCTTTGTGTAAAGCATCATAATTCCCTTGTTATACTCTGCAAAAACTTAGATAATTCAATGATGGATAACCAGCAAACTGAATATTTTTAAAAGGTTTTGACATGTTATCATCTTAAAAAAAAACAAGCAGACTTTTTTTTATCCATCAAAGAAACTTATTTTCAAGATTGATACGACTAATATTTCTTTGGTCTCACAAAACTTCCAATCAAATTACCTCACTTGTGTACAATCATACAGTTTTTCTATTTGTCAGATATATGTTTGTATTTTTTTTCTGCAAACTAGAACTATTAGAGCTTGTGTAACTGCATTCCTGACCTGATTTTCTTTCACATGTGCAGCAAGCAACTTTTAAAAGGTCATGTTAAGGTTACATTTTTTTCATGTATAAAGAGTTTTATAGTTTATTGTAGCTTTTTGTGTAAGCCATCTGATCTGACCCTCTAAAGTTCTGTGTGTCTTCATCTGCTCCAAACATATGAAGATGTACATCCAGAAAATTGAGTCAATAAAAACCACTAATTATAATAACATATTTTCATTTTTAGCTCAATTTTCTTTAGGCTGCTTATTCAAAGCAAATTGGTTATTTCAAAACAAAGTATTATACCTATACCCTTCAGATCAGACTTATTGTTAGTATTAAGTTCTGTGCATCATTTCCACTGCCGTCTTCACCCTGATGAAATTGCTGTGTCTTAGTCGCTTAAATTTTGTAACTGGACACACTGTGTGACACTCGCAACTTAAAGAACAAGGGATTTATTTTAGCTCATGGTTCCAGTCGATGGCCAACTGGCTCCAAGGCAGAAAAATATGGTGGAAGGGCCTTGGTGCAGGACAGTTGCTCATCCATGGTAGGCAGGAAGCAGAGAGAAAGGAGAAGCCAGGGACAAGAAGACATCCTTCCAGGCTATTCCCTCAGGGAACCCGCCTTCCCCTAGACTCCACTTCCTAACAGCTCATTCAGCTACTGTGTTCACCAGCGAATGAGCACAGCACCTTCACCGTCCAATCACCCTCCAAACTCATGAGGCTTTTGGGGGGAACTTATTGATCTAAACTTCATGGGCTGTGACATGTGAATACTGCATTCAGTTGCCTTGGATGTGTTCTTCATATTTTATATGACAACTAAGCTAAATAAAGATGAGTTTCGGTGAACTTCAAGTTTGCATGATGTGGATGTTTAATACTATATAACCATAGGAAAATGCATGTGATTAAAATTTTTCAAATGTGAGGTAAACAGTATTCCATTTTCTTGTACTTCAATAATGATAAAAATGACAAAAATATTAATTTATTCTACTGCTCTGAATACTTAAGTCTACTGAATTCTCACATTATTTCTTAAACCATGGTTTGTTTTCTATTTTTGTGTGTTTTTTTGTTATACTTTTATTCTTTCAACCATAGCAAGAGAACGGAGGTCTTAGGGAGCCATTTGTATGTTTACCCCATACGTGTTGCCTCATTGCCACCACTGATAATTGTTTCAGGATTCCTAGAGAATAGGAAGTTTTTTACAGTGGTATTGCTCAGTGCTAAGGGGAGCTCAAGAAATTTTGTCTAATTTTTCTACATTCTTATCTAAGTCATTTCTTTGCTATATTTTGATATAAGTGGAAACTTAAAATGATTTAGTATTTCAAATATATGAGTAACCATTGAACAAAAATAAATGATCCCATTGAAATTTTCATGATCAATCCTTTCACTGCCTGTCAATTCTTTAGCACTGATGTACCTGGACAGGTGGGTTTCATTTCACAAACACTACCGATTCATAGAATAGATGGCCTAGGATATAACTGAATATATTTAAAGTATTATAGGAATATTTGTCTTTTGAATACTCTGTACTTTTCTGGAGTGTCTCTTTCTCTCTTTTCTTTCTTTCCCCCTATCTCCAAAGAAATCATCTTCTTTTACTTTACAGACAAGAACACCACAAGTATTTCCTTTTCAAAAGCTTCCTACTCATCCAGGGTAGCTGTTTTTCTGTGTCTGTCTGTCTGTCTGTCTGTCTGTCTGTCTGTCTCTGTCTCTTTCCCTATCTCCAAAGAAATCATCTTCTTTTACTTTAAACAAAATAAAGTCCTATAGTAACATTAAATGTTAAGTCTAGAAATTAGATGAACACATTCCTTTAACTCCTTGACTCCTTCTTTTGCTTATTGTTTTTTTTTCTTTTACTTATTCTTAATATAAAATAAGCCAGAAAATCCTACTAGTTCTACCTCTCAAGTACATCTTAAAATCCATCCACTTGTTGGTGCCATCATCTCTCTCCTGTAGTACTGCCATAGTCTCCTAATTAATCCCTTCACATCTAACCTTGCCATCCTTGAATCCTTTCCTCATATTACAAAGTGTTCTCTATAAAACAGATCGGATTGCATCACTTTGTGTTTTAAACTTATGGGTGGCATCCAAGAATTCCAAGAATGGTTACAGTGGCCTGGATGTGATGGTCCTTGGTTGGTGCTTAAACACTGAATGGCACCGTTCTCCTTCCATCTGTAATTCTCCAGCCCAAATAGATTTCTTTCGGCTACTCAAACATGCCTGGCCTTAGAGGCCATCTTGCTAGTTGTTTTCTCTTCTGAATTTCTCTCTCCTCTTCCTCTTCCTTTGGGTTTCTTTTTCAAGAAAATTTTCCTGATCCTTACCTTAGACTGGAGAATATACTCCCAAGTTGTATAGCTTCTTACGGTTCTTAGAATACTCTGTGCTCTTGTACTTATATTTTCCATGTCCACTTTTCACATGCATATGGAGTTTCCATGAAGAAAGGAACCTGTTTGCTTATTTCTCATAATTTCCTCATTTCCCAGAAGCATAGCAGATGCTGATGAAATAAATATTTATTGAATGAGTTAGAGGATGACTGTCTAAATAGACAGGATTGGAGCATAAAAATGTCTACTACTTTTCTTGCTCCAGTTTTTATGTTAATTAAAACCACGGTAATGTTATTTATTTATATATAAAGTATTACTTATAAGATATTCTTTTATTTCATAACTATTAATTTGACTACTAAGTTTTCATCATTAAATTTTTCAGGCAAGCCCTTTTGTTTATTTGTAAAACATTTTATTATTTCCATTCTAAATTCAGTAAAGTCTGATTAATAATGCCTTCAATCAACAATGGGTTTGTATTCTGGTTTTATCAGACTAGGAAAATCAGACTTATAGTCAGAGACTTTACTAAAATATAGGAAAAACTACTAACTCATTTCCTAGATTTAACTCAATTTTCAGTGCTTTATAAGTGTTTACCTATAGTCCTCCGAATTTCCAAGTCATGAAAAAAAGGATATCTTGTCTTGGCACAAAGGTGGATAAATATGTATCTCTCATAAGAGTTTCAGTCACTAAAGTTAAATCCCCAAAATAGGATTAATGAATTATCTGACCAATATAATTTGCTGTTAATACTAGCCAAATGATAACAGGAACAATTTACTTCTGTACCTTCTGGAAATTTAAAAATTTTTTTTATGTTGCTATATATTTTTCAATTGCTTTGGTTCCTCAAATGATTTATGTTTTGATTATGTCTGATAATGCCTGCAGCTGTGTGAAAACTGTACAAATGTTTCTGGTGTGGACATAAGAATTCCTTAATTATTTTTTAATTCCTGAAAACTCATATTGGATTAAAATCTCACTTAGCTATGAAGCATAAAGATTATGAGCTATCTCTTGCTAAGAAAACCATTAGTTATAAACATTTATCAATTGCTATTTAATCTTTCCTTTATGTTAGGAATGAATGGAATTATGGATCTTTTGTCTAAGATATTGTTTAGTTAACAGTTTTAAACAATTTTTCCCATGATACCGAAACATAATTCCAGGCAAATTCATTTGCTTTAGGATAATGTGTTTTAAATAACTTGACACCAAATCTTTTCTATTACAGCTTGCGTGATATTTGAGTGTGAACAGTAGAAGAGATTACATAAGAAGTAAAGAAATTTTGGGGCTCAGTGCTGAGCCCAGACTTTAGGGAAAGAGAGAACACAGAGAACTTCTTGCCTGCAGAGCCTGATTGTGGAGGAGCAGCCTCCTAAGCTTTTGAAATGAATGCTTCCAGATAATCATGTAGACCACAAGGAACTGAGCTAGCATAGAGGTAGAGAGGTAGGTGGTCAACAACCACAAATCTCTAGACTGTGGAGCTGTCAGCTGCCAGAGTGGTTACTATGCCACAGTAGCTGTGACTGTATTAAAGTAGCCGGCCTTTGGAATTGAACTGAGGGTTAGTAGTATAGCCTGAATGAAATAGAATGCTAAGCAGAAAGACAGAATAAAATGGGAAGAAAAACAGAAGTCCACGCATGTGGACTGAGGTACTATTAGAAAGAAGATACTAAAATTGAAATATTTACATTAAGATCCAATGGGATAAGACTTCTTCTGCCATAACTCCCTGGCTTTGACAATTGAGTTCCATTTGAAACCTAAGGTTTATGACTTGCTGCCTCCGTTTTAGTCCTGACCACCTTCCAAAGACTGAGCCCCATCTACTGTTAATTTTCTGTATTCTTAGACCCATTTTTCTTATTCTTTTCTTTTTTATTAAGTAGTTCATTTCACAGATTTATTTTATTTCCATGAACAGTTAAAATTTTTTTTCTGTATGATTAATTTGAAAATTTAAGTTTTTCTTCTATTATTTTAGTTTATTAATACATGTATGTAGAGCATATTGATTGCATTCATTGTGGGAAGATGGCACATATACATATGTGTGTCCTATGCCCTGGTCTTCTTGGTTTGTGGGTATTTTTATGGTGCTGTTGAGCTACCAGCCATGCAGCTCATCCAGCAAAGCCCTGCTGTGAACTGATAAACTGAGGTGCTATGATCCTTATTTCTGGGGATCAGAACTGTAGCTAACTTGGTAATGACTCTTTGGAGCAACTGAAAGGGAGAAGATCTGAGTCTGCCCCATAGTTTTAAGAGCAACTGCTCTTAGAAATTTGCCACGCCTTCTCATTCACTGCCCCACCTCTTACTGCCATCCTGAAATGACAGTGGATGGAACAACTCTTCCCTTCCCCACACATACCCCTATTATGCTGCTGGCTACTCTTGACCAAATTTTTCTCTTCTTCAGAGCATCCTTATCAGCCTGAATGTACCAACTCAGCAATGTTAGCATAGGGCAGAGCCACATTTCTGATCAGCTCTCTTCTTTCTTAAGAGTTGTCTAAACTCACTACATTGTCCACTCACTGTCATTTCCACCCTGAGGCAGCCCTGGTGATCAGACCATGAACCTTTTAATAGTTCACAGGTCCTGATATGAGTGACCCAAGTGAATACCTAACATAGGCTATGACTCAGTGAACACAGGTGAACCACATTTATTACTGGATGTTTTCAGAGGGAGAAAAACTTTTTCCAAGTCAGATTAGCCTCAATGAGTTGTGAAAAAAATTGAAAATTCCTTAAAGGTGGTGGGAAGCAGACTGTAGGATGTCAGAAAAATATTTGTCTGATTTCTCATTTTCCAAATGGCTGAACGAAATTCTCCTTTGAATGTGTAATTAAAACCATAGCTCCCATCAGGAGAAGATCTAGGCTTTGTGGGGCCTGATGTTTGCATAATTTTAGGGGCCCTGTTAAAAATACGAAATTAGAGATATGTATTTGTTACAGACTCTCTCATGCTCTTGGAAATAACATGTGCAAGAGAGGCTCTGATTTCCTTAGCATCATGGGCCAGGTGCCCCCAATTCATTGGTGGTGTTATTCTAAGCTCTGGCCCTTACTTTTGCACTGACACCATGAGTGATTAGTCTGGTTTTTGTCCTCTTTCAGCTACCTGTGCTTCTATCTTGATTCACTTTCAATTTGCAGAGCTATTTCCTTCACAAGTGCCTTTGATCTGCCCATGGCTGAAAGAGGTAGGGAGGAGAAGGAGCCCAAATAATGTACTGATAAGAGTTTGAACTGAATTATAGCAGAAAAAAATCAGGAGAAGAAAGTGTTGACTTTATAGGTATTAGTAATTTTTTTTGAAAAAAGGAAGATGTAATACACAATGTCAATGCTGAATGGCTGGTATTAGAAAGAGTGAATGTGGAAAAGTTTCTGCTTTGGGCCTTGCATATTCAGATTAAGGAAAATATGGCAGAGAGTGAAATTGTATTGAATACAATTATCTTGAAGTTATATCTACTCCATTCATTGTATTCATGGTATTTGGGAAGAGCAATTGGCAAATAACATTTCTTCAGTGTAATCAAACGGAGTCTTAGAATCAAGATTATGAATAAAACATTTTAACAGATTCTATGCATGCTACTCATACACACCGACACAGCCTTTTATGTCCAGGAAGAGTAGCAATTGATGCACTCTAAGATAAAAGACAATTTATCAAAGAAGTTGAGTGTGTAGCCTTTCTAGGATCAAATCCCTGCTCTGCCATTTAGAAGCTGTGCTACACAGAGCAAGTTATTCATGCTGTCCTTCCTCAGCCTTCCCATCTATAAGTTGAGATACTAATAAATGTGTTTTATAGGGTTCTTAAGGGGATTGAAACCCCTGGTTTGATTGAGGTTCAGTTGACTGATAAAAGTCATATATATGTAATGTATGTAACATGATAATTTTATATACATATATAATACAATTATCACTACGTTATATACATATATTTATATTATATAATGATCATTACAGTGGAAATAATCCACGTGTCTATCACCCCTCACATAGTTGTTGTGTATGTGTGTGGAATATTTGTGGTAATCACCCTGAAAATATAATTTGTTATCAAATTTCAAGTAAATAATATAGTATTATTGACTATAGTCACCATATTGTACATAAGATTCTTAGAACTTATTTATCTTATAATTGAAAATCTGTGTCTTTTGCTAACATCTCCTTATTTCCTCCAGGCCTCAGACCCTGGCAATCACCCTTCTACTCTTTGTTTCTATGAATTTAACTTTTTAAGATTCCACATGTAAGTAAGATCAGACAGTGTTTGTTTTTCTGTTTGGTTCTGTTTCAAGGTTTCCGTTTCTTTGTTGAACTTCTAATTTTGTTCATGCATTGCTTTCCTGTTTTTGTTTAGTTGCCTGTGTTCTCCAAAATCTCACTGAACTTCTGTAAGATGATTATTCTGAATTCTTTGGCTGGCAGTTTATAGTTCTCTGTTTCTCTTAGGCACACTGGAACGTTACTACTGTCCTTTGAGGGGTGTCATGTTTCTCCGAGTACTTGTAATCCAGGTAGCTGCATTTTGGTATCTGGGAATTTGAAGGAGTAAGCCCCTCTTTCACTCTTTACACACTGGCTTTGGCAGGTAAAGACATTCTTCTGTTGGGTCCTCAGGAAACCATTCCTCTGTGGGGTCCCCAGGCTGATGAAATTGCTTCCGGTATCAGAGTTCAATGAGGTTGCAATGGATTATGTGGCTATGACTGGGTCTATAGTGTGCTCCATAGTTGACAGGCTTGTTACTCAGGGCTTGAGTTGCTGTGGGTCTTGTCAGGTCCCTGTGCAGACTAGAATGCCTCCAGGACCTTGGTCAGTAGGGTCAGTACAGGGATAAGGGCCTGTTTCAGAGTCTACAAATCATAGGCCTGTTATCAGGTACACAGACATGTGTGACTTCCACTGGGTTTCTGTGCTTTTGCACAGGGATTGGCACCAAGAGGCTGAAACTAAGGAACAGGGCCACATCAAAGGTTCAAACTGAGACTGAGGATTATTGTGTCTCTTGCTGTGTTCCTAAATTTGGACAACTGGTGGTATGGGTCATTTTAGGATCTGCTGTGAGATCCAGGTTGGCAAGTCAGCTTCACGGGTGCAGAGAAGCATGATCCCAGCAGGTCCCTGGGTGGGCAGAAGTGCTCTCAGACCACAATTTAATGGGACTGAAGTCAAGTTTAGGGGATTTTTAAGGGCTGCTGTGAGACTAAGGGCAAAAAACCTGCTTCTGAGAGTGTGCATGACCATGATATCCAGTGAAGCCCTCAGTGAATACAGCTACTCTCAGACTGCAGCTGACAGAGGCTGGAGCTGTTACAGAGTTATTTCAGAGTCCAGATCTGGGAATGTGGTGGGTAGATGTCCTCCAAAGCATGGGTGAGTGTAAATGTTCCTGGGTCCTACAGCAGATGGTTCTGGTGGCAGACCAAGCTCAGCAAAGCTGGAGCTGAGTCCCAGGAGATGAGGCATTTTCTGCTCTATACTCTGTACTACAGCAAGCAGACCTACTGTGAACATGTGGGTCTCCTCTTTCAAAAGAGCTCTCCTTTGTGTTTGACTCCACTGGGTTTAGAAACCTCCTCTCTAGATTGCAAAGCTCCCATAGAAGCACTTTTTTCTGTAAGTAATTCATGTTCTTGTGGAGAGATGTGAACAGGAAATATATTCTACCATCTTGCTGACCCAATTACAATTTAGAAAATAATGTTTGCAGTAAGCAATATCTAAGTATTTCACCTATGAACACATCTTCTAAGGTCCCTTCTAATTCTTATGTTTTCTAATTCTCCAGAGCAATCTAAGATGCCATGTTTAACACTAGTTTGCTTTGCCTTCAAATGATTCTGCATTTTAAACCATCATATATGTCAGAAGGCATTGCTGAAGGGTGAAGACCACTCAGTGCCTACTCATACTTTTTTCCAGGCTACTTAATTCCTTTAATGAAGCAACAGCATCAATTAATTCCCTTAGGGAAGTGCTCTGGTCCCACAGTGGTTAGTTTAAAAGTGAGGCAATGAGACTTGATAGCTACATATGTATCCGTATGAAATTGAGAAGTAATTAGAAAATGAGTCATTTTGTATCAAGGAAAAATACATCATTGAAAAAGTATTAATCTTTTTCAATTTGTTCAATCCAATTTCAGCCAATAACAACTATCTATGAAATGAACGCCTATCTAACCTAAGGGAAAATATGGAAGTTTCATTTTTTAAATATCTGCTAAAAACTGAAATTGTTTTCATCACAAAGTTAGTCTGCAGAGTTTACTGGAATCTATGCTTTATTTTTGCTACTAGTGATTTAAAATATTTTATAAGAAAGACAAAAGAGCAGAAAATTTTAAGTAGTTGAAGACATTTGCAACAGAATGGCTCTGTCTGACAATATAACTTAGAGATAATACAGAACTGGAAAGGAGGAACAGAACTTTATAGAATCTTTTCTCTTAGCATAGCTTGAAGGTAGAGGATGACCATCCTTTTAAAGTACTATAACAAGTAAATAAAGACGTTAAATCCTTCTGCATCATCTCTCCTTCTCCTGCCTCCCCCTTCTCTACACTCACCTGCTTTGGGGAAGCAAAGACAGACGAGAAAAGCTATACGGAGGAAGGAATAAAGCTGGCAAAAAAAATCTCAGATTAATCTAAAACTATTTCCAGAATAATGAAGTTGATCCTAAGTCTGAAAAATACTAAAAAGGGTGCCTTAGTAAATTACAACGTGAACTGTAGGGAAGCGACTTAAATACATACATGGTTTAAAGGTGTATGTTTTACAATGTGTAACTTCTGGGAGGAGAAAAGAAAGACTGAGATTGAAAACACTTTTTAGGTGTTGGGTAGTGAGAGAGAAAAGAAGCAAAAAAGGAAAAGTCTGTATCCTCTAAGCCCGTAGATGTGCTGGTTAATTTTATGTGTTAACTAGGCTATAGGGTGCCTAAGTACCTGGCACAATATATTTCTTTTTAAATTCTTTTAGTTTATTAATACATGCTTGAAGTACATAATGATTATACTCAACATTGGGAGTTGGTAATATATATAAAGCATCTTAATTCTTTTTTTTTCATCTCTATTCCCTCCTTTCCCTCCCCTCCTCTCCGTTTCCTGGTGTTCTCCTTTGCAAAAGATGTATCACCTTCTTTCCGATTATTTTTATTTTGTCATTTAATTTATTTATGGTTTGGATTTCTGATAAAAGAGAAATTACACATTATTTAAGATTGTGTGTCTGATTCATTTCATCTAACATTATGGTCTCAAGTTGGATCCATTCTCCTACGAATGACTCAAATTTATCATTCTTACAGAAGAGTAGTACTCCCATGTGTATAAATACCACCTTTTCTTTATCTGTTCATCTGTTACAGGCATATAGTCTGCTCCCAAGATTTAGGTATTATGAATTGTGCTGCTATAAACATGGACATGCATGTAACATGCACATATCACTGTAATATGATTTCTTTAACTCTTTTGGGAAGATACCTAGAAGGGGAATAGCTGGGTCAGTGGAATTTCTTATATTATTTTTTGAGGACTTTCTATAGTGATTTCCATAGGAATCACACTAGTTTGCATTTCTGCTAACAATGTAGAAGGATTCCTTTTTCTCTGTAGCCTTGCTTGTATGTCATTATTTGATTTCTCTCTGAGAGTTATCTTTCTTAAGTAAGATGGAATTTTAGTGTTGTTTTAACCTATATTTCTTTAATGATCACAGATATTATACATTTTTCACTGATCATTTTTTATTCTTTTTCTGGAAAGTGTCCATTAATTTTAGTTGCCCAGTTTTTGATTGGGTCTTTTATTTTGGTAGGTCTAATTCTTTTGAGTTAGTTATGTTTTCTAGATATTAGTCCTCTATCTGAAGAATAGCTGGCAAAATTATTTTGCCATTCTGTAGGTTGTCTCGTCACTTTGTTGATCATTTCCTTTACTGGGAAAAAAGCTTTATAATTTGATTTGATTTCATTTGTTGATTATTGATGGTATTTCTTATGCAACTGGTTTTGTCCAGAAATTTCCTGCCTGCACCTTCAAATGTTTTGCCTATTTTACATTTCAGCAGATGAAGTATTTCTGTTTTAGCATTTATGTCTTTGATCCATTTTGATTTTAGTTTAGTACATGTGAGAGATATAGGTCTAGACTGAATCTTCTGCATGTGGATAGCCACCTTTCCTGGCACCATTTGTCAAAGAGGTTATGTTTCCTTTAATGTATATTTTTGGCCCCTTGGTTAAAGATGAGATCGCTGAATGTGATTGGGGTTGTTTCTGCATCCTCTCTTCTGTTCCATTGTTAAATGTACTTCTGATTTGGTCCATGAGGATGTTTCTAGAAGTCAGCATTTGAATACATGGACTGAGTAAAGCAGACTGCCTTGTGTTTTAGCATCATGCAAGCCATTGAGGGTTGAAATAGAACAGAACAGAGGTAAGCTGACTTGCCTGGATACTTATGCTTAGGTATCAGTCTTCTCCCATCCTCATTCTGGGGCTAGCACCATTAGCTTTCCTGAATCTCAGGCTTTTCAAATTAGACTCAAAAAACAACACCTGTTTTTCTACCTTTACAGCTTGCAAATGACAGACTATAGAAATTCTCAAATTATTTGATTGCATAAGCGCCTTCCATACAGTAATTTTTTTTACTCTGGAAAACCCCACAATAACAAAAACTTGGGGGGGGGGCACATGAACTCATCTTTCACCTCCAAAACAGCTAACACTCCAACTATAGTTCCTGAGCTTTGCCATACTGACAGAAGAGGGTGCCATTGAACTAGGAATCTTGTTTAAAGAAAAAAAAAAAAAAAAAAAAAGGAAAAAAAAAAAAACTGGGAAAAAAGTTCCCAGTCCTTTCCAAAACATGATTTGAGCATTCATTTTAGTTTTACCCTTCCAATAGTATACAGTAGTGTCTCACAGTTTGCACTTCTTTAATGGTTAGTGACATGGAATATCTTTTTCTATGCTGATTTGTCTTTCATCATTTATATATTCTTTGACGAACTTTTTGCTCATTTTAATTGAATTCTTTCTCTTAACAAGTTATTTGCTGCCCTTTTAAAATTGCATTGTTATTTTTGTGTTTTCTAGCTATGAGTCTTTTTACCAGGCATGCAACATGTAAACATTTTCTTCCAATCCATGGCTGATACTTGTCTGAACAGTGTCTTTCAAAGAGTCAAAGTTCTTCATTTGATGATACCCAGTTTACCAATATTTTAAAGTCATGCATCATATTTTTGGTGTCATAAAACTCTGCAATTCTTTTATTATCTGTAGATTCTGTAGTGATGTTACCTCTATTTGGAGTTGACAATTTGTATTTCCTATCTTTTTTGTTTCTAATCAGTCTGGTAGAGATTTATAATATTTTTGCATTTTTCAAAGAACTCTGTGATAATTCTGACACTGAATTTACAACTAACATTTCCTTATAGTCAGTCAATCTAGATACATGTATACATGTTTTTGCTCATTCAACAGACACTTACTGAGAACCTATTGTGAGTAGTGAGACCATTATATGCACTGAGTATACATTGGCAACTGGAATGGTGGGGAAATGCCCCTACCTTCACAGAACCTACATTCACATGAGAGACACAGGTAATAAATGAGGTACAAAGTAAAATGTATAGATGTCACTGATAAGATAAAAAATAAAGGAAAGAAGATTTAGAATGTTAGAGGGTTGGATTGTACCTTTTTTGGTACCAGGGATCAAACTCATGACCTCACACTTGCCAGTCAGGTGCTTATGCTGCTGAGTTATATCCCCAGCCTGGATTTTACCTCTTTTTTTTTTTTTTTTTTTTGTACCGAGGATCAAACTCATAACCTCGCACCGATTAAGTCACTGAGCTAAATCCCAGGGCCTATTTTTTGAGACAAGGTCTCACTATGCAGTTCAGGCTGGTCTTGAATTCACTTTGCTCACTTTGTAGCTCAAGGTGGTCTCAAACTCACAACAATCCTCCTGCCTCAGCCTCCCGAGTGCTGGGATTACAGGTGTGTGCCACCAGGCCTGGCTGGATTTTACTTTTCAGTAATATCCAGGGAAGGTCTTAATGAGAAGGTGACTTTTAAGTAAAGACCTCTTGAAGAAATTGGGAGTATTTAGTTAGATTAGACATCAGAGCAAGAGCTCTCTGGCGGAGGGCAGAAGAAGTGCAAAAGCACAAGTATGCTTGGTGTCTAAAGGAAGATCGAGAAGGTTTATGGGACAAACGACTTTAGAGGGAGATGGAAGGTTAAGAAAAACAGCACAGGTTCAGACTCTGGAGGACCTAGAAGGTCATAGTGTTTGGATGATATGACTTGGATGAGGGTGGTATAGGAAGAGCTGCTCAGACACTGGATGAATTGTGAAATACAGTTCACGATTTTGACATACAGGCAGGAGCTGGGGAAGTAGTTTAGTGGCAGAGCATTTGCCTGTCATGCATAAGGGTGTGGGTTCAATCCCCAGGACTGTAAATAACACCAAAAAGCAAAGTGTAAGCACAATTTTCTGGCTAAATGCATGTTTTTTTCTAACTAGAAAATAGGAGAGCAACTAACTGATGTGGGAGGCACAATAAAAGAAGCACATTTTGAAGAGAATATCATTTTGTAGAATATTTTCCCAAATTCTCATCTCACTCAGACTATTCAGCTATTTTTCAAAGCTATTCAAAAAGAAGATAAGTATTCCACTAATTTAAAATAAAGAGACAACCAGTTTTAGAAACTGGAAGGATCCTGAGAGATTGCTTTAAAAGCCAGGAAACAAAAGATCAAAGATGGGAGGTGATGATTTTTTTCTGAGTCAAACTGATCACAAATGTTTGACCGATTCATTTGGCTCAGTGGCATTGAAACATTCCATGAGTGGATAGATTCATGTTTTATATCATTACTCTGGGCTTCGGTTAATAGTTGAAGAATGTCAACTCAAGCAACTTTTTTTTTGGCAAATTCTATTGTAGTCTGATTACAACCTAAATGGAAATATGTTTAACCACACCTTTGTAATTGTTTGGGGAATATATGTTGTTTCTTAAACTTGATCTTCATCATAAAAAAAAACACCTCTTTTAACAGAATTACAAGGTCATTCTAAATCATCTTTGTTTTAGGGTAATAGTGTCTTGAAGTTAAATTGTGTCAATAGTTCAAGGTTATAAGCAACTGTTTGACCTTAGTCAAGTTATTTGGGCTCCAGTTTCCTAGTTGAACCATTATTACTTTGGTGGGTAGAAAAGAAGTGGTGCAGAAATGTATTCACGCATGCATAAATTTAAGTAGGCCCCTGGAGTGGGCCCTCCAGTGTAGCAGGCTGCGCCCCCAGTGACCACCCACAAATTCTAAGTTGTCTCTATGTATTGCTTTGGTACGGAACAGCACAAGTGAACACTGACTGTCCAGCCAGATCATGGATGAAGCCAACACACAGGGAGAGAAGTTATTTTGAGTTTTGCAAGTTTTTTTCTCCATTTATTTCTCTATTTTTCTTTCCTTCTTTTAACCTTTTAAAAAATTATTTCTTAACTTTCTTTTACTTCCTGTATTTTGCTGTTTTTCTTGTCTTTTTCTTCTGCTTCTTTGTTTTCTTCTGGGACTATTTTCTAACACTATCAATTTCTTTTCAATCTTCAATAGGGTCCTCTATCTCATTTCTCTCCCCTCTTTCTCATTTTACATTGATAAATCTTTCACATTCTGCTTTTTCATTCTCTGATTCCCACCCCCTCTATCTTTGCTAGTTTAATTATAAAACTTCATGAATATTTCGATAGCTAATTGACTTTCTGCTATTATTGTTAAATACTGTTCTGTTATTCATGGAAGTAGTTCCATGTAGTACATAGTTACTTAGGTGAGTACCTGTTTTTTCTTACTGTTTATACTATAAATATAAATCTGTTTTCTATGGTTAAAGGTGATAAACTTTTTATTAAGGCATGTCAATATTCAGTTTGTCTTTGATGCAATTATGTTATTACTATAGCCAAGGTGACATAGTTGTTGCTAATAATTGGTTATTTTTGGATGCCAATGTCTGGATTACCTTTGTGTCATTAACAACACTGCAGCCTGTTCCCAGAGAATTGGGTATTGGGCCAAATACTCTGCAACTTCCCTTCCCACATAAAAGGATTTTGTTGGATCCTGGGACAGAGGCAAAGGACAGTAGTTCCCCATGCTCAGGCAGCCTCACTAAAAATCAAGCATTAACTAAAGAGGGCTATATACTGTCAACAAAGCTTTCCATTATAATCAACCCATAGGCCTTAGTTCAACAAGCAAACAAACAGAAATATGTGAATGCAAAGCAACAAAATGACTCCAAAATGTCCAGTTCTTCCAAAGCTAATTCATGTAACACCAGAGGAGGGGAATAAAAAGCAACACAGCTGAATTATTCCAAAGGATAACAGAAGTGATAATTAAACACAAGAATAAGGAGCTTGGGGAGCTCAAAGAAGATATAAATAAACAAGTGATGGGCTTAATAAACAAAATGATCAGTGAGTTAATAGATGATGCTAATAAAGAGCTAGCTGAGCTGGACAAAATAGCACGAAACATGAACGACAAGCACAGAGAAGAATTAGAATGCTTAAAATTACATCATGTATATTATCAAATCATAGTGCACTGAATGCAAACAGAAATTCATGAGATTAAAAATTTTATTAAAAATATAAGCAGAAAAACTGATCACTGCAAAGACAGAGTATCAAAACTAAAAGACAGTGCTATTTTTGGTGCTCACTTAGTAAGAGATACCTTAAAAACAACAAAATCACATGAAAATGGATCAAACAGGTGCTAAATAATACAAATAGGATTAATCTAAGATTAATTGGAATTAATGAAAAATTAAGAGACATCTCAAGTGGCAAAAATGACTGTTTACAGAAATAAGAGCAGAAAACTTTCCAAATATGGGAAAAGAATTTAACATAAAGAAAATTGAAGTATATAAAATCCCAAATAGCCACAATCAGAAAAAAAAATCTCTCCAAGATACGTTATAGTCAAAATGTCAGAAACAAATTCTTTTTTTTTTCCCCCCGGCACTGGGGATTGAACTCACAACCTCACACCTGCCTGACAGGTGCATAAGCCACTGAGCCAAACTCCTGGCCCTGGTTTTTTGAGGCAGAGTCGCACTGTGTAGCTCAGGCTGGCCTTACGCTCGCGTTGTAGCCCAAGCCGGCCTTGAACTCACAACGCTCCTCGTACCTCACAGAAGCAAATTCTTAAAAGCTGTTAGAGAAAAGTAATGAATCATCTATGAAAGGTTAACCCATTAGAATCACAGCAGACTTCTTAATACAGACTTTAAAAGTGAGGAGAATGTGGAATGAAATGAAAATAACCTCCAATTTGGTCTGATATAACCTACAAAATTATCTTGCAAAATTCATGGGGAAATATGACACTTCCATGATAAAAAGCACCTAAAAAATTCATAGCCACCCAACTAGAACTCCAAAAAAATTCTCAGCAATGCCATCAAAAGAGGCAATGAAGCTAACAATGACAAAAAGGCTATTAGAATTAATCCACCAGATATGGTGAGCTTTTAAATAGAAAGGAAAAGAAGAGAGTCAGCAACAGAAAAATAACGTAATAACAGGAATAAATCAGTAATTTCAGTAATAACTCTCAATGTGAATGATATCAACTTCCTAATCAAAAGACATCGATTGACAGAATAGATCAAGAAATAAAAGCCAATGGTATGCTACATAGAAGAAACACATTTAACCAAAAAAGAAATTCATAAAATTACAATCAAAGGATGGAAAACAACATTCCATGCAATAGGAAACCAAAAACAAGCTATCCTATTATCAGAGTAACTATCCTATTATCAGAAAGTGAACTTCAAGCCAAAACTTATTAGAAGAGGTAAAGAGATTCATTACAAATCGGTTAAGGGAACAATACAACATGAAGAGACAACAATTATTAACATATATGTACTAAACTCTGATGTATCCAGCTTCATAAAGCAAGTACTACTATATGTAAGTGATCAGATGAACATTAACACAATTATAGAGAGGGATTTTAATACCCTACTGTTGCAAGCAGGCAGATAAACTAGATTAAAAAAGGAAGCTCTTGGACAAAACCTTTGAACAAATGGACTTACCAGAGATCTACATAGTGTTCCATCCAACAACAGAATACACATTCTTCTCAGATGCACTTGAAGTTTTCTCCAAAATACATCACATACTAGCCCAGAAAATATTCTTAAGTAAATGCAAAAGAGTTAAAATTATATCAGGTATATTATCAAATCATAGTGCAATGAAACTAGAAATCAATGGCAAAGGAAACCACAGAAGTTATTCCAACACATGGAAACTAAACAATAACCTCTCAAGAGAATTCCTAGAATTAAATAATGCCACAATTAAAGCAGTCCTAAGATGAAAGTTCATAGCTATGAACGCCTATATAAAAAAGAACAGAGCTAGCCCAAATAAACAACCTAATAGTGTACCTCAAGGTCCTAGAGAAACAGGAACAATCCAAATATAAAGCTAGAAAAAGGGAGGACATTGTAGGGATCAGAGTGGAAATCAATGAAATTGAGACAAAACCAGAAAAAAAAAGAAAGAGAGAAAAGAGAAGAAATTAATTAATCAAAATTTGCTTTTTGTGGAAGATTAGAAAAAATAGACAAATCCTTAATCAATCTTATCAAAAAGGAAAACAAAGACCCAAATCAATGCAATTAGAAATGAAAACAGTGAAGTCACAAGAGACACCACCAAAATTCAGATTATTACTAGCTACTTTCCAAACTTATACACTAATAAACTGGAGAGTTCAAAAGAAATGAATAGATTCCTGGACTCATATGAACTACCAAAAGTGAACCAAGAAAATATAAAAACCCTAAATACTTCAATAACTGGCAATGAAGTAGAGAATAGTAAAAATTCTACCAACAATAAAAGCCCAGGTCCAGATGGATTCACTGCTTCATTCATGAGAAATTTAGGAAAGACCTAACACCA
Source organism: Dasyprocta punctata (assembly GCA_004363535.1). Classification (NCBI taxonomy): domain Eukaryota; kingdom Metazoa; phylum Chordata; class Mammalia; order Rodentia; family Dasyproctidae; genus Dasyprocta; species Dasyprocta punctata. The sequence continues at coordinate 46,799 of RJWM01010883.1, forward strand.
GTTCTCCTCAAGCTCTTGAATGAAATTTAAAGGGAAGGAGTACTCCAGTGTCACTCTTGGATCCTAGGTGCTAAGTTACTTTTCTTTTTGCTGAGGCAAAAATACCCAACACCCAAAGTTAAAAGAGGAAAGGTTTATTTTGGCTCACAGTTTATAGAGGTTTTAGTTCATAGTTACCTGACCCTAAGGCCGGTGGCATGGCAGAAGGGCATTGTAGAGTAGAATCAGTTCATAGCATGGCAGGGCTGGCAGAAGGCAGTGAGCTACAAAGGAACAGAGCAGCGAACAGCAGAAGCAGCTTCTTTTTGTCCTTTTACATTCTATCCAGGTTATTTGCCTTTCCAGTGGTGCCACCCACACCCAGAGTGGGGCGCTCCTAATCCCAGCATCACACTCTTAGTCACAGAATCATATTCTTAATCCCAGCATCACATACAGTGATCTAGCCACTTTTGAAACTGCCCACTGATGACTGTGTGAGGGTTTTGCGGGGGGTAAGTATTACTCTGATTCCAAAACCAGACGAAGATCCAACCAAAAAAGAGAACTACAGACCCATCTCTTTAACAAATATAGATCCCAAAATCCTCAACAAGATACTGGCAAACAATACAACAAATCATTAAAAAGATCATACATCATGACTAAGCAAATTTCATCCCTGAGATACAAAACTGTTTCAACATATACAAATCAGTAAATGTAATGTGCACATCAACTGATGAATGAATAAAGAAAATGTAGTATTTATACATACTGGAATAATATTCTGCCATAAAGAAGGATGAATTTGAGTTATTTGTAGGGAAATGGATATACCTTTAGACAATAATGTGAAGTGAAACAAACCAGACAAATAGTTTCCTTGGTATGAGAAACACCCCCCAACAGAAATACAAAGTAAAGGATAGATAATGAGAAGTAGGGAAATAAATTTTTCTCATGATGAAGAGATGAAGAGATGAAGAGAGGGAGGTGAAGAGAGGGGAAGGAATTCTTTGAAAAAAGAATTCAGATGTGTCATTTGCATATACATACTCCCCATAAGAAATGTAATCATTATGCATTGGAAACATGTACTAATAAAAAATAAAAGCTGAAAAAATTTAACATTTTTTTAGTGATTAATGGGAGTAATAAAGCATTGCAAAGTAGGGTGTTTAGAAGAAATAAAAATTTTGTGCAGGTTCTCAATGTTAAATTTACCAGCAGAGCAATATAATTCAGTTCATAAAAAGTGGGTTGAGTTATATTTGTATGGACTAAAGAGGTTTGATTTTACTACTTGGAAGACATTCAGATAAGACAGTCAGATAAGAATAACTTCTTTGTGGTAAACTAAAGACTTGTGTTTTGTTCATGTGTTACCGAATCATCCAGGCATTAGTCAATAAGTTTGTGTTGTGTTATATTGAAGCAATGGCTTTACTGTTGTGACTGAGTTTGTGGTTTTGACTTTACTTTGGAGAAGTCACATAATTTTATAGCTTGAGTTACCTTCAAAATTCAATTTTGAAAAGAAACAAATACCTGAAAATTGAACATAGTTGGAAGTGAAAGAAGCCATGTTACATACTGGGCTCAACATGATTAGGTGCTTTCCAGCTGTGGGCTGGTCACAATATATAGCCTTCAATGTAATTTTGTTTTATTTTTGTAAAATTTGTTTTAACACATAAAAAAGGGTAGACGAGCCAAAACTGATTGATGACCTTACTCCTAAGTGCAGCACGGAATTGTCCAAGAGTGTGTACTGCCTCTGAGGAATGTGCTTTGAACTATTTTTGGGGCAGAGCAGAGAGTAGCAGATGCAAGGCCAGGTGCTCTGTTGGTTTCCCAGCCAGATGCCATGGCTCTGCTGAAGCCTCACTCTCCTAGGACTCATAGTCAGCTTCTAAAGTACACAGAGGCTCATACAATGCTCAGGAAAACTGGTCCATGACATGAACCAGACTTTGCTCTGCTTGTCAAATGTTAGGAGGCTTTCATCAACTGTGACAATATTTCTTCTACTAATTCTGATGTGTTTGTGCCAAGTACTTACCTTTGCCAAGCTAATCTTATTTTTTTTAGGGATCATAAATGTGGAAAAGTTATAAAAATAGGATGTTTAATGTAAAATCCATGTAGTGGCTATTTGTTGGGTCTCAGTAATTCAAATAGACACATGGAGGTCCTCAAAACTACCAGTGATTTAATTCTTAGATGGGGAAGGATAGGTGATTGGTGTTAATCTTATGACTAAATTTTAAACTGTAGTTCTCTTTGGCATGTATGTTTCACAATAAAAATAGCATTTAAAAAATGAAATGACATATCTGGAAACCAAAATTTATAATCTTGCTTACCCTTTTATTAGTAGTATGAATTTTTTGTACCCACCAACTTGGCATTATGCTAGGGCTATACGAGGATATTTCCAAATAAAACACACAAAATATTTAAACTCTTCCACCAGTCCTGGGATATAGGAACATTATCATCTTCATTTTGCAAGAAATTATACAGTCAGGGGCTTGGGATTTAGCTCAGCAGCATAAGCACCTGCTGGCAAGCATGAGGTCCTGAGTTCTATCGCTGGGACCAAAAAAGAAAAAAAAAAAAAGAAATTAGACAGTCAACAAACAGCCAATGTGAAACTAGAATTCATGTATGTTGTTTCAGTCTTTGTCCCTTTACCTACTCTAAAGCTAGGTTTTTTATTAAAAATTTTAGCACAAAAGGAGAAAACAAAAGTTTAGCATAAAAATATCAGGCATTGTATTGCTAGGAATAATATAAGGACAAAATTATAGAACATACATTATTTATGAACGTCTTTAGGTAATATTTACTATTTGTGATACTTTCTAAAACTTTATCCCGTGTTTCAAAGTCACCAGTCCATTTAAAAGAGAGAAATGGAAGTTATTGGAAGTTATATTTGGTTATAACAAGTAGGTAGATAAAATTTGATACAGTTTTGTGACAATTTTCATGTTCAGGTATAGCATTATTGTATTCCCACAAATCTGTGATCTAAAAACTGGTCTATTATTAATTAGATTACATATTTCTGGTAAGAGAAGTCCTAAATAAATAGTTTTTTTGTGGAAAGTAAAATAAACATGGTCACATCTATGGAGCAATTTGCTTCTCTTCTCCTTCAATCTCCTGAATGATACAGAAAAATTAGAAGTCATGCTTTGTTGATAAATACTTCATTTCAGATTTTGATTCTCTAATGGTAAAGGTAATTTGTGTAATACAGTTGTTGTGTCTTTAGTTATTGATGATAAATGAAATTCTAACCATTCTAATTTTTAAAAATTTAAAATTAAGCTGTATTATGTACATGTACAAACTCCCCTTGATAATTGCAATCACCATGTACTTCAAACACGTGCTAATAAAAAGTGTTTCTTGATATAGAGTAAGAGAGTTTGAGAAACTCCCAAAATGTGGCAAAATGGTTTTCATTTATCTTTACCATTCTGCTTGTTTCTTTTGCTTCCTTTTTTATTTGTACATTTGTAAAATATTTTGAGCTTCATCTTGTGACATTCAGTGTATAACATTTTGTGTTTCGCTCTGGAATCCAAAAATGAATTCTGCATTTGCAAGCTCACATATATGAGAAGAGAAAGGGAAATAAATATATATAATTAAGAGTGATGATAAAAGAATGGCACAGTTTCAACAATAGTGTCACAAGTCTCGAGTGCAGAATACTCTGAAGATTAAAAAATAAACACCATGGCAATGAAAATGTCCTTTTGTCTATGTTGACATTAGAGCCTTTTCCCTTAAGATGCTCATTTTTTAAAAATTTTAATTGGCACATAGTAATTGTATATATATGTGTGTGTGTGGTATAGAGTGCAATATTTCAATATATATATTAATGTGTAATGATCAATAAGGGTAATTATCATATACATCACCTCAAGCATTTATCATTTTTGTGATGAGAACATTCAAAATTCCTTCTAGCTATGTTGAAATGTATAACAAATTATTAACTCTAGTTATTCTATTTTGGTATAGAGAACTAGAACTTACTCTCCTTTCTTAACTGTAATATTGTAATCATTAACCAAACTCTCCCTATTTCTCTTTGCCGCTACCTTCTCAGCCTCTGGTAAGCAATATTCTATTTTCTGCTTTTATGAGACATTTTAGCATTCACATATGCTTGAGAATATGTATGGTCTTTCTGTGTTTGGTTTATATCCCTTAACATAATATCCTAAAGGTTCTTCCATGTTGCCAAAAAATAACAGCCTTTCATTCTTTGTATGACTGAATTCCATTATCTATTCATCAGTTCATAGACACTTGATTTGATTACATTTATTTCCTAATGTGGATAATGCTGAAATAAATATGAGAGTGCAGATGTATGTTACACATACTGACTTCATTTCCTTTGGCAATGTATACAGTAGTGGAATTTCTGGATCTTATGGTAGTTCTGTTGCCAGTTTTTTGAGGAATCACCATACTGCTTCCCATAATAGCTATACTAATTTATATTTCCTCCAACAATGTTTAGATGTTTCCCTTCCTGTATATCTTCATCAACATTTCTTTATCTTTCGTCTTTTCAGTAGTGACCATTCTAACTGGGGTGAGGTGATATCTCATTGTGGTTTTGATTTGAATATCCATGATGTTAGTGTCAGTGAACATTTTTTAATATTCCTGCTGTCCATTTGCACAGAGAAATGTCTGTTCAAGTCATTTGCCTGATATCAGACTCTTGAGTAATCACGATTAAAAACCACTCGAAGTTCATAAGAAGTGAGGTATAGAATTATCTTAAGTTGAATCACAGAAAACACTAATTGGATAGTAACCCTAAAAGTACATTTGATGCCCCCACCCCATTTTTACATTAAGGAACTTGAGGTTCAGAAGGATGATACAGATAATAAATTGCAAGTTCAGGATTTCTAATTTGGCCTGTGTTTCTTCAAATCTGTGTTCTTACAAACATTTTTCAAGGTCCCCAAAGCTGTTTCAAATTCAGATCCCTAAGGAGAATAAAGGAAATTCCCCTAAATTTGTCTTCCCTTATTCTCAGGTCAGCACTTGGGATTGTGTAAGTCCAAATACCTCAGAACAAAATGCTTTAGACTGGTAATCCAATGCCCATGTTTAGAAACTTAAACTTCCTATGTAGAAGTTCTAGGCTCTTAAGAGAATTGCCTAAATCCTCACCTTTCTAAGATGTAAATCTTAAGTGCTCAATTGTGGACAGAAATGGATGTTCAGCTTCAAAGCCTGAAGACTAGGCCTTCAGTTAAACTAAACCAGGAACTCGAAATTCCTGTGGGGGATGAAACTCTTGTATGTTTCACCATAAGGGAATCTTTTTATTATGTCTGAATTATAGTTAATTATAAATAAGTGGACAAAAATAAGTGCACTTATAGTTATTTTGTGAAAATGCTTACAGTCTTCAGAGAATGTTTCCTTTTTTTTCTGGACTACTGATTTATGCAAGCATAGTTTTCTCTGGAAGATTGCTATTGCTTATCCCTCCTCTCTGCTGACTCCCTCATTCTTAGACTAAGTGGTATTTCATCATATGACTTCCCCTATCCCCTGAACTAGGTTGAAAACTGCTTGTTATTCATTTATGTAGCATACTACTTCCCTTTAGATAACATTCATTTTCCTGTGATCATTTATTTCTCCTTTCTGCTATATAATATCTCTCCCTGGTGCAGTCCCCCGTGTACCTACTACAAACTGTCACGAATGTGTTTCTTTAGTGCTGCTGCCTCCGGGAATCAGCACTATAGTTTGGGTTCCTCACAACCATATCAAATGCATCTATGACATCAGATTACCCTTTTTGCCACTCAAAATCTGAGTTGTTTGTCTAAGCCCCATATGAATATCAACTTAAGCTTCAGATGGATGAATCTCAGTTGCAATTTCATTTTTTAAGACAATAAATTGCCTGAATTTAAATGTGGGTGTCTGTCTTGGTAGATAGCTTATAAAAGGAAAAAATAAACCTAGAAAGGTGAAAAATGATGATACATCAGTGACTCATAATATAAATGCACTTACCATTTTCTCTGTGCGTATGTTTTCATCAGTAATTTCTGAAGGAAATTAATCAAGGCAAAGTCAGATTCACTTGAAGAGCTATACTGGGTGTTGTCACTTTGGCCTTCCCTCTCTAACTTTTGTGCACTGTCCTCTCCCTGGGGTCACAGCATCAGTGCACCTCTGGGTAGACTGTATCATTGGGATCATCTGTCCCCAGGCTTTGAGCTAAGTTTAGTTTGTAAGGGTCACATATGAGACATCAGAGGCCAGGTGAGTGAGACCACTGTGCCTGACTTTTTCCGTGAAGATGGGCTGTTTCTGTTTACCAGTGGTCAGAGCCTCAGTCAAGTGGTCCTTGCCTTACAGTGACCTTGTTTAATTTCTGGTAACTGCGCCCTCCTTATACCTCTTTTTATCTAAGCCCACATTGTGCTAAACATGGGCCCTATTTAAAATTCTCTAACTTTGGCCTACATGCATCCAGAGTTTCTTCATTAAAGTCCACTTCGTTTGATTTAAGTACACTTTCTTTCCCTTTCCAGAATCTGTCTTATACAGAGGTTATTTGTGGAGTGAGAAAATACGCTTATGAAATACACAGGATTAAGACAGTTGTTGATAATAGAAACAAAGGATTCAAACATCTTCCTTTGATGGACTAATTACAATACATTTTGCTCATATTACATAAACCTTTTAATATTCCCAAGTGCTCTATCAAAATAGATCAAAATAAGTGCCTAGGCCCAGATCTCTACCAAAGAGCATTTCAAAGAAGGAAGACAAGGCACATGAAACAAATTATACTACAAACTGGAGGATAAAAAGGAAAGATGACATTTCAGGTACAGTTGTTTTATAAAAAATCGTTTCTGTAACTATGTCATTATTTGCTTGTGTTTTTATTCTTTCACATTTTGGTTTCTAATTTATACAAAAAATGTTAATTGATGATAAAAGAGCAAGCAAACTAAAAATATGTAACATGATCAATTTTTTTTTTATTTTGCCACATGTTTGCTGGCTACCAACCAAAAATGACAAACAGATCAGGGTTCTATCATCTCACTAAGGAATACAAAGGTGGGGTGTGATGTAGTGTGACTGATCAAACAGAAAGTTCAGACTTGATGCAGTGAGAAGAGTTCCTGGGGAAAATTGAAGCTGACTGAATCAGAATGAAGAATTTACTGCTAGAAAATTGCCTAGAGGTTAGAGGGATTTGGCAGTACATTGCAAAGAGGGGCGGTCATGCTTTCTGTGCTGTGTGAAGGACTGACAGGGCTAGCAGGGCAGGTGGAAAAATATTAGTTCTGCCTTTAAGGATAAGAAAATCTGAATAATGTCATTAAACTATACCTTTCAGATTTATTTTTCTCTACTGAATTTGCTATTTATTTGAAATTAATATGAAATACATATATCGAGACATGCTGGGGTTCGGTCTTTGGGCTTTCTTCTTTTTTTGTTTGTAGGCTTGTACACTATAATTTTCTGCTGTTGGGTTAGTAGGGAACAAAAAGGCTATGAGCTCTATCTCTTTGACTGAAGATATTCATGTATTTGGCAGTTATACACTGAGTGTTTGCAATGTGCCACTCTGTTAAGAGTCGGTGAATTCACTGTTGAACAAAATAAAATAGACCTTGTTCTTAGGACTAAGGAAAATCACTCAGCTTGTTTACTGTTTCCTCAATCCCTGAGGAAGGGTCTGGGGTTTTCAGCCACAGATTAGGTAGACAGAGTGAAAATAGAATCATGTTATAAAATTAGAATAAAACTACTATTAGGTATCTTGTTAAAGTGGTCTACAAACTTGCTGGTTGCATTGATTATTAATCTGTAAATATTCAAATGCAATTCTTCTGGATAATTTCAAATATAATAAAATGTAGATTCTAGATTTTTTAAAATTTCTATTTTCCTAGGATGAATCAACAAATTCTACTTTGTGTCTCTTGTATGCCTAGAGTAGTTGTGTATCATTCATGTTTATAACTTTGTTTTAGTAAAATTGAGCTTTAATTCCAGTATTTGCAATAATTTTTAAAGCAAATAATGGAAGTTAGACTGGGTATTTAATATGGAATTTTATTGGCATAGCAGCAGTTCCATTTGATAAAAGTGCTGCATATTTGAACAGAAAGTAGAGAAAAATTAACACACATACTCTAGACTCATGCACACAGTCCAATCTATTTAGAAGCTTACTTGTGTTGCTGGTATTTTCAATAGAAGTGGACTATTCTGGATTTCACTATCTGGGGCAACAAGCACGATTTTGTCAGACAAGAGAAAGAGGAATGAGGTATGTAAAAGTTTGATTTTTATGGCCTAATTGATATGAGAGTACTGATCAGTGGCTAATTATATTCTTTCCTAGAACTTCCTAGATTTGTTTTATATATTTTGCTTTTGCATTTGAAAGGATTAAGCAAGACCACTTGTGGCAAACAAAGGTACAGAGTCTTTTGTTGCTTCTCTGGAGAACAATTAAGAAAGAACCAGAAAGCAGCAGAGAATGCATTTTGTTCCATTAACACACAAGCAGCTTTCACCTTATCTTCTTACTCTTTGGATATGGGTACTAATTTTATTGTGCATACATTTGTTCTAGTTCCACAGCAATAGAAAACACTTTGGTAAACATTCTAGGTTTGCTTTCTTTCCTTCTTTCTTTCTTTTTTTATGAAATGTTAAAGAAATAATGACAACCTAGTCTTTTAATAAAAGTGTGTCTGAAATTTATGCCATTGGATTTGATTAATATTTGTGCCACAACAACTAAGAAAAGAGAGGCTTTAAAACTGAGACTTTTTAAAAATAAAAATGTCTTTGCTGTTCCTCCTAGAGGACGGATGTTTTGTGTATGAAAGCCATAAATTTGAAAGCTGCAATAGTTAAAAGAAAAAGGGCCATATCTTTAAGCTTATGACTTGCCAAGAAACTTGCCATTTCATCAAATGAATCGACATTAAAAATGTCATAATGCAGGTTTATTCTTGTTCAATGTAAACTGAAAAGTTGTACATTAACAACTAAACTTTGAAAAACAGATTAACATTAAGATATTTGCAAAGTTATTGATAATAATTTTTCTCTTGAGAAAAGACAAAAGTCTTTTCCATCGCATTTTTTCACTTTTCTATGTGCCTTCTAATTGAATAACAACTGAAAAATGATAAAGTACAAGTGTGCTTCTGGTTCTTTTAAGTGCATATTCCTGTGACTGTAAAAAATGCAATTTGATTTTAAGTGCTTGTCATATTCATAACTTTAATTGAGTTTAAAAGCAAACCTTTGAGATAGGCAAGAATAATTATTTTCTCATTTTAATGGATGAAAAAAGAACAAAAAAGAGTCTTGGTTCTTGATCTTTTTGGTGCTTGTTTCTATTTTATGACACTTTCGTGTGTTATTTATTCACACAACACTTTTTTGGGTGAAATTCCCATTCTTAGTACTTTTTTTAATTTTGTGGTTCTAGTGATTAAACCCAATCCCTTAAATATGATAGGCAAGTGTCTACTGAGCTACACCTGGGCAATGCTCTCAATATTTCCCTTGCATTTTCATCAATCCCACAATCCTAGCTCATCTTTCCCTTAATTTTACATTTTTTTCTTTTTCTAACATTTCTCATATTCAAGTAACACCTCCTCTCTGCCTAATCTTTGAAGTTTCTATTTCCCGCAAGAGAAGCTATATAGAATAATACGTATATAAGGAGGGAGTAGAAGGCTAAGGAAGTTATTAGAAGATAGAGAACAGATAGGGAGAAGGGAAGAAGGTTAAGAATTTCAGAAGAGAGATGATGGGTGATTGCTCAGGTAACAAACCTAGGTAGCTTTTTGCCTTTTTTACTTCATCTGTTCTACTAACTCAGAAATACTACTGCTCTCTCAGAATTTCCCTTTAACTGAAGGTCATCTTTTGCCTGAATCAACTTTTGCTTCAATCCAGTTCTCTTAAGAGGAAACTCCACTCTCCTAGGAAAAAATATTAGAATATTTGTTTTAAAATCAGAAATGAGTATCTACTAAGAACCACTACCTATATGAAGGAAAAATCTGTTATGAAACAAGATACCAAGCTAAACAAATACAGAAAGTAACTAGGAGTAGCTCTCTGTAGTCTGTATCAGTAATGTCCCAGAGAGATTAAAGCAATATTGTACTTCTGAAAGAAGAAAAATGTTCTATAAATAAGCATTTGAAGAAAAAAGAATATTCTTGAAATTTAAGAATATAATACCAGAAAAATGTCTGTAGTTATATTAGAAGATAAAGTTGAAGAAATTTATTGGAATATAATGCAAAAACAAAAGTGATTGGTAACAAGTGAAAAAAATAAAAATGATTAAAGGGCAATTATGAAATGTCTAGCATCCAAAAGAAGTTTGAGAAATGGAAACCTCAAAACAGGAAATAAAATTATCTGAGAAATGAGACAGAGACACATTTCTCTCTGAGATTAAAAGAATTTTAAGAGTGCGCAGCATTATGGAGGGAAAGAGACTCCTTCAAATAATCATGTTTGAAGGGCCAACAAAGAAAATATTCAGAAACAAATTGTATTATGCTTTTATTTTTATTTATTTATTTATTTTTTGGTGCCAGGGTCAAACTCACGACCTTGCGCTTATCAAGTAAGTGCTTGAACTGCTGAGCTAAATCCCTGGCCCTTATACTTTTAATAAAAGCTACAAAATCTAGAATCTAAGCGCTCCAGTGGCACAATTGATTGCTACTTGTATAAAAAAACCTAGAATCTATTAGAGCAAGGCCATCAGAATTATTGTCAAACTTGAATTCTTTACTCAGTCAAGCTATCAAGTTTGAGGATAGGACAAGTCTCTTTAGATATAGTTAATCTCAAAAAACTCACCTTCCTATACGTATTCTCAGTCAGCTTCTGGAAGATGTGCTGTCCTAGAACAAGAAAGCAAATTAATAAAGAGGAAGATCTGGAATATAGAAAACAAGGAACCCAACACAAAAGTGAAAAATTGTGTTCCTTGGGATGACATGAAAAGGTAGATTCAGAGGCAGTATAAATTTATAAAGTCTAGAAGGAAACTTGTTAATACTAGTAGATTAGAAGGCCACAGAAATGATTCTTCAAAGTGCTAAAACCATTAAACAAGAAAATGGGAAAAGAGAGAGGAAGAGAAAGCATAAGGGTGGGGAAGAGGTAGCATGAGTATGATGAAAATATATTATATACGTTGAAATGCTCCTGAAATCAAATGAAACTAGAGGAAGGTGTGACAGGAGGTGATGGAGGGAAATGATTAAAGTATGTTATATACTAGTGAAAATTTGCCAAAATAAAACCCATTGATCTGTAGAGTTAGTACATCCAATGACAACTGTAGTGAAAATAAGCTAAAATTGAAATCACATAGTATGTTGAATGCACTAAAATAAGATTTATGTGGAAGGAGATGAGAATTTGACTGAATCAGTCATGCGTACATGAAGCATTATACAAATAAAGTTAATTTTAATTACTGGGTTTTAGGTCATATGGAAGCTGAAGCAGAAAAGATACCATATTACACTACTGGGCTTAGCTTTGAAGAGCATTTGCACTGTCATAATGTTAATGATAAATAGGTAATTAAAGAAAGTCATGTATAACTATCTTGAAATTATAAAGGACTGTGAACTGTGCTTGTGTGCACATATGTGGGTGTATGTGTGAGGCAGGATTAGGGTGAGACAGGTGTAGAAGTGTGGTGTGTAAAAATGAGCCAAGCACCCAAATTTCATTTTGGGATGTCTACAGGTAATGCCAAACCTGAAAAATCAAGAAAGAGCAATATAACTACAGGATATCTATATCTATATCTATCTATATCTATATCTATATCTATATCTATATCTATATCTATATATATATCTGTATCTGTATCTGTATCTATATCTGTAGCTTTAAATTACAAAATAATAAGTTAAAATAGTTGAATTGAAATTTATTGCCTCTGCAGGTCAGATAGTGGGAAAATGAAGGACAACAACCTCTTATTTTGTAATATTTTATAGAATCTTTAAGATATACATTTATTATCTTGATAAAAGTAAACTGGAATAGAAAACAAAATAATAACTATCCAGAAAAAGTAGTTATAAAAAGATTCCTTTGTTACCAAGATAAGTTAAATATTCATTATCCAAAGATCCAACCTAGAAAATATTACTATCATGTATTTGGCTGTTGGCCCTTCATTTCACTGTTTAAATTTACATAAAACAGCAGTTTTGTTGGCTTTGAAGATCTCTGATAACTAAAGAAATCACAGGTGGATGAAAACCTATGAAAAATATTTGTGAATATGGAAACATGCTCTTCAAATTCCTTGGAGAATTATAATCTCTCTGTGAGTTTATGAAATTTTGTTATGTTTCTTTTCTCTTGATGGCATCACACTACCACTGATGACAATGCCTGGAAATTTGCTATCAAGGTGGGTAAGACCTACAAAGAAAAGTGATTAGATTCTCTAGACCTGGCAATACTGGAGGAGAAGATGGTTTATGAGGTCTTCAAATATCATTTGAGTTCTTCATTCTGGAAGTATGTGACAGGTTTTAAAGAGGCATGACATATGGAATATTTATAACAAGGGCAAGCAGTATGCATTTAACATACTTTTGTCCTTCTTGGCAGCCTCTTTTATAATCTTGCCTTCCCTCATTTTTTTCTGCAAGAACTTGTTCCATGTTGGATTTCTACTTAGTGATAAACACTTGAACCTCTAATTTGAATTAAAGATTTTATTTTAGGCTCAACAAAGACCTAAAGGCGGAAAGAGAAAAGGGAAGAGGAAAAGATATAAACCTGTATATATGTATATGTAAGATAACTAAAAAGAACACTGCTGAATGTATTCGTTATTGAGAAAGAACAATTAATACTCATATGATTAGATCAATCGTGCATGTCTATATCTGTTAATGTAAGAAACCATTTTAAAGATAACGATGCGCAATATTGCAACCATTGTCAAGCTTCTATCTTCCGGTTGTGTAAACCTGCAATGTTGTGTATTTACTCTAATCATTTGCTTGTCTCTTTTGCTTGTTGTTTTTACTATACATGTCGTCTTTGTTGTTGTTGTTGTTGTTTTTGGTTGTTTTGTTTTTCTTCGCTCAAATAAAAAAAAGACGTAAAGACACAAAGATATGAATCAATAGGGAATAAAATTCCTATCATAGCATTTTGATTAGAGGAGAAGCACTTTAATTTGTTATCACACATTGATGGCCTACTTTGAGGGCAGCCAGCATCTTGACCATTGTCTCCATCACGGAAGTGATCCTTCCCACCTGGCATCCTGATTACCTTTTCTTTTCAAGTTTGAAATGACTGTTAGGATGACAAAAGTCAAGCTTTAATTGTCCCTGTTCCTGCAGCCTCTCTCTTAGCATCTGGTAGTTGTGCTGGAGAAAACTCTCCGGTTACCTAGAACCCCTACCTCAGCTCCCCAGAACATACTCTCACCTGCCTGCTACTCATCCTTCCATTTTCAACATGCCATTTCTTCCCAGAAGCTGGGTTAGATGTCTCTGCTATAGGCTTATCATGACAACAAAAGAGTGGATAACAGGGAAATGTGTTACTTTAACCTTTCTCTCTTTAGACTATAAGAGCAGAAGGAATGAAGAGTACCAATTTTTTTTGCCATTTGTTTCCCTAGGCCTAATAAAGTGCCTAAATGAATATGGGAGGGACTCAACAAATGCTAATGAATTTGCTGTTTTCCCTGCTTTGTAAAAATAATTGCACACCATCGTATTGGTGACTGATTATGCAGAAGAGAGTTAGTATTTTCTAATTCTTTACCACATGCAGTTGAGAAGTCATGTTAACCTCTATGTGAACGGTTTGGAAAAAGTATGGCAATTGCCATTCTCCATTCTGCATTTGGAATGTTGAAGTCTATAAACTGCTTAGCTTTCTTAAAGAAGTTCTTGGAACCCATTATCAAATAAATGCATCTTCACTTTATAATATAGGAAGTCTAGAGACAGTGAGACAACATCTAATATATTGAGGAATGCATTAGGTAAATGGCAGGTCATTTTGGCACACTAAAGTGCTCCTAATATGATTTTTTCACAATCTTTCTGTTTATTGCAGCCGGGGCACTGACAACAGACTAACTCACCGGCGGCAGACAGTTCTTCGTGAGAAGGGGAGAAGATTAGCTAATCGAGGACCAGCATACATGTTTAATGATCACTCGACAAGCCTATCTATTGAGGAAGAACGCTTTTTAGACGCAGCAGAATATGGCAACATCCCAGTGGTGCGGAAAATGTTAGAAGAATGCCTCTCCCTCAATGTGAACTGTGTGGATTACATGGGCCAGAATGCCCTGCAATTGGCAGTGGCCAACGAACACCTGGAAATTACAGAACTTCTTCTCAAAAAAGAAAACCTTTCTCGGGTTGGGGATGCTTTGCTTCTAGCTATTAGTAAAGGTTATGTCCGGATTGTGGAAGCAATTCTTAGTCATCCAGCTTTTGCTGAAGGCAAAAGGTTAGCAACAAGCCCTAGCCAGTCTGAACTCCAGCAAGATGATTTTTATGCCTATGATGAGGATGGGACCCGGTTCTCTCACGATGTGACTCCAATCATTCTGGCTGCCCATTGCCAAGAATATGAAATTGTTCACACTCTCCTGCGGAAAGGTGCACGGATTGAACGGCCTCATGATTATTTCTGCAAGTGCAGTGAATGTAACCAGAAACAAAAGCATGACTCCTTTAGCCACTCCAGATCTAGGATTAATGCCTATAAGGGCCTGGCAAGTCCGGCTTACCTCTCACTGTCTAG
>RJWM01010884.1:0-61858 GCA_004363535.1 Dasyprocta punctata
TACATAATTAAATCTTAACTGGAGATGTAGTAGCCATTTTGCCATGCTTTCTTTAAAATTTGACAAAATACATTAAAAACTGTGGAACTTTTTTGGTTGAGAATGACCACAGACACTTTAGCAGTGGAAATGAGGTTTATCATAACTTCCCAGGTTCTATTTTCCTTCCCACAGCTAAGTCACTGGTTTAAGGAAGAAGGATTTAATGCTACAAATTTTGGCCTTTACTTGTTATCAACCCCAACATAATTTCTCTACCTCAATGTAAGGCAAACACTGTCCTGGCTTAGGTTGGAAAGAGGTTCTAATGATTCCTCCATGTTTTCCTTGACTGCACTTCAAAAAAGCACCCAGAGATATCTATGTGCTTGAGTAATGATATTAAATTTGTTTTCTCTTTACAAATAACTAGCAAAATAGAAGTTGGGATGGAGCAGAAACTCATCTTTCTAAAGAATATATAGTAGGATTAATGAAAAGAGATATAAAAGCATCATAATAAACTGGTGTAATTCAAAGACAAAGAGAATCAAAAATGGCAAGAGAAGAGAAAGTCATGACACAAAAGAAATCCTCAGAAGATGAACAGCTGACTACTCATTAGAAATTATGGATGAAAGAATTCAGTGGGATGTATATTCAAAGTGCTGAAACGCTGCTAATCAAGAATTCCTGTCCCTCAAAAACGGAGGAGAAATTAACATATTCCCAAATAAATGAAAGCTCAGAATGTTCATCATTAGACTTGTCTTGCAAGAAAAACTAAAATTTTAAATAAAAGGTCAATAATTCAAATCCATATAAAGTTTAAAAAGCATTAGCAAGACTGAGTAAATGCAAAAGGCAGCATAAATGTATTTGTGATTTACTTGGCTCAAAAGCCAAATGCATAAAACAATAATTATAAATTTATGCAGGTGACTTTAAAATGCATGGAGATGTAATTTGTATGGCAAAACTAGCACAAAAAAGGTGGAGGAATGAAGATGCATTTGAGCAATGTTTCTGTATATTAAAGAATTTAAGTTGGTATTAATTCAAACTAAGTTGCTCAAAGATGTTTATTTTAATTTTGAGAGCAACTAAGAAGAAAACAACTGAAAAAAAATATAGTAAAAGGCATTTAGTGAAAAGGAATTAGCAAATAGTAAAAGGAAACCAAAACAGTACATTAGAAAAATACCTACTGTACTGTAAAGAAGGCATAATGGTGGGATAGAACAAGAAAGAGATGAAAGATACAGAAAATAATAGAAAAATGGCAGCTAAAAATACAATATGATAAGTAAAAGCATTAATGTAAATATATTTAACACTCCAGTCAAAAACATAGATTGGAAGAATAACTAAAAATAAAACAAGACAACCTATCATCCAAGTCTATGTTTGTCTGCAAGGAATGTATTTTAAATTCAGAGATATGAATAAGCTAAATGTAAATGTTAAATAAAAATGGAATGTTTTCCTGTATAAAGCAAATGTTGCACCATAAAAACCATAGACTAAGCTGTTAAAGAACGTCAATAGTTTAAAAAGTTTTGAAATCATGAAAGTTATTGTTTTTTAACTCCATCCATTGAAGGAATAACATTTAGAAGTCAGAGAAATAAATTTTTATTTTTCCCAATACCTACTAATTAAGTAATACTCCTATATAATTTGTAGATGAAAGAAAAATGTCACTAAAAATGTGGAAAAATATTTTGAAGTGATAAAAACTGAAATACATCAAGCTAACATATACGCAATGTAGTTAAACAATGCTTAGAAGGAAAATAATAGGTGCAAATAACTAGAAGAAAGGTCCCAAGTTAGTAACTTACATTTTTATCATAAGAAACTATAAAAACAGTACAAAGTAAACCAAAGCAAGTAATAGGAAGAAAATAATGAAATTAATGAAATACATAAGCAAATGAATGTATGGGTTTGATCCTGTGTCCTCCCAAGGCCTTATGTAATCTGGATGAGGCTGAGTCTGGAATTTGTGATTGGTTTGTTGTCTGGTGTTGGGATTGGTGATGTGAGTGTTACACCCACCCAGGGGTGGAGCCAACATACAACATAAGGGCTAGGAAGGCACATCTTTCTCTCTCTCACCAGTTCACCTTGCTGTTTGGTGTCCACCATGAATGGCTGCCCCACCATGCCATGCTGCCTTGGAGCCAACTAAGTATGGACTGAAACCCCTGAGAACTGTAAAAAATTAACCTTTCCTTCCCTCATTTTTGGCATCAGATATTTTGCCTCAGCAAAAGTGAAAAGTAACTAAGACAATGAATGAATAAATTCAATGAAACCAAAAGTTCTTTGTTTGAAAAGGTTAAGAAAAATGATAAAACTTCAGCTATGTTGCCCCTCTCCCCCCAAAAAATTAAATTACAAAATTGAGATTGAGATCTCAGACATTACTGCATATATTAGTCTATTCTGTGCTGCTACATCAGAACCCAGACTGGATACTTTACAATGACCATAACTGTATTGCTTTACACTACTGGAAGTTGAGAAGTGCCTGACTGAGGGACTCATGTCTTGTAAGGGCCATGTGATCTTATGGCAGAAGGAGAAAGGGCCAGAGAAGGTGAAACAGAGCAAGAAAGCATGAGGAGGGGTGGGAGGAACCCTTGTTATAACAACAATTATCCACTCACTAGAATAGAACCTATATGGAAAGAGACTCTCATTAGAATATATGATTTAAAAATTTGAATTTATAATTTTCATT
Source organism: Dasyprocta punctata (assembly GCA_004363535.1). NCBI lineage: Eukaryota > Metazoa > Chordata > Mammalia > Rodentia > Dasyproctidae > Dasyprocta > Dasyprocta punctata. The sequence continues at coordinate 2,729 of RJWM01010884.1, forward strand.
TTAACAACAGCTAAGGCTAATTGAGACAGTGTGCTAAATGATTTGCATGGGGACTTTGGCCCTTTTTTTTTTTTTGCTGCTATAAGGCAATGATAGACTAGGTAATTTATTAAATAAGTTTATTTCTCAATGTTCTGGAGGATTGGAAATCGAGGGTAAAAATTCAGGTGGATTTTGTGTCTGGTGAGGGCAATGTCTTTTCTTCCAGCAAGGAATCTTGAATTCAGTGTCTTTACATGTCAGAAGGCAAAACATAAAAAAAGGCTGAATGCTGTGTGAAACCTCATGTATAAGAATCTTTGTGGTACTCATGAAGAAGAAGCCCCCATGACCTCACTGCTCAAGGCCTCACTTCTTCATACTGTTGCACTGGAAATTAAATCTCCACATGGATATGGGAAAGACAAAAATATTCACACCATCCCAGGGGACTATCAAATGTTATCTTCATTATCAATTCTGTTTTAGAGATGTGACCACTAGATTTAGAATTGAATAGTTTGCAAGCTCAAAGCCAATTTAGACAAATTTGATTCTACCTATGTCACTTACCATATGGTCGAAGGAGAAGATACTCATTTTCTCTATTGTTTAATTTTCTCTTTTCAAAAGATGGGATACTGGTAATGCCAATATCACTGGGCCATTTTAAGAGGTATAAAATGCCTAAGAATTTACAGTGCCTGGAGCGCAGTAAGACTCGACAAGAATTGACTGTTATTAGTAGTAGTATTAAAGTAATCAATATTAAAGCCAGTATTTGATCCCCAATATGGCAGCATGACATTGTACCACACATGTCCTACTTCAAGGGAGAACTTGCTTCCCAGCTTGGAGAATGAGCTTAGCAGAAACTTCTAGCTGGCATCCACTTCACAGTCTATTTTCTCTACAGAGAACTATCCTGATAAAGGTCTCATAGTCCTCAGAACAGGCCCAGATTTAGTGATCGAGTAAGGTGAAGATATGAAAGTCTAGTCATTTTAACCATGGGAGAACTTTGGTGGATGATATTTATTTCTGATCTGCTAACCTGACTGGTTAAAAATTCACTAGACCTTCATTCTGGTTTAACTTTATACCCTTCCCAATTATGCTCCTCTTGCCTTTCTTTCACAGTTGTTGATCCATAATAAATATTTTTCATGCTAAAGTTTACTTTCAATTGTTTCATGGGCCTAAGATCTAGTAATGTAGCATTTAGAAACCATGCAAGAAAAGATGCTAATTTGTGTTGGGATGGCTATGAAAGGAAGATGGAGAACAACAGGCAAGACTCATTCTTCAAAATTCTGTATAGTGTGAGATAAGAAAGATAAAAGAACACATGACCTTTGGGATCATGAGATCACACAGCAACTGAAAACTCATTGAATGTGATAAAAACAGTGATTACAACTGGCCTTGTGTTTTTGGCTTGTACTTGCCAAGGCTTATTTAGGTGATTTCAGTGATGAGGGAACCTGCAGATAACCAACTTTGCATGCACTCTGCCTTTTCTTGTCAAAGTGCTGGCCTAAATCAAAATTTTAACATTCATAATTTATCAAGATGACTCCATTAGTGCAGCATAAATGGGTAGATTAGATTTTGTGTATTTTTAGATTTATAATCATAATTTATGACTAACTCTGTCAGATGTAAAATGGTAAGTGAGAAATAGGGAAATATGGGGTCCTCAGTGAGATAATTTCATTTGAATTAGACAAATGAGGCCCCACTATAAAAGAACACCCAGTGTCTCTGGATAAATTTATGAAGTCAAAACAAAAAATAATTACAGGGCAGAAATGGCTGGTGCTAGATGAACCTGCTTCATTCCTAATGTTGGTTGGCAGCTCCTCATCCCTGATTATTCCATCTGGAGATAATTGTGTGATATCAACCATAAAATTAAATCATAAATCAACCCAACTACTGAACAGGCCAGCAAGCTGCTGAGAAAAACCACATGTAGGGGAGTTAAGACTCCTGATCTTAATGAGAGATATGGGAATGAAATTAAGAGAAGAAGATGGATAGAGGATGACCCTCAGCATGTCCACAGGCTCACTTGCTGACAGTTACCAGCAAAGTCCATGCCTCGCTAGTATCAAAGCAGTTAACCTACTGCTGAATTACTGGTTTGCTGATGAAAAAAGAATGTTCTGTGCAGGAATGGAACCGTGTATTGATTTTTAGGGATTTCTATCCTGAGTTTTGGGTGTCTAAAATGAAGTCACCTTCTTTCCTTTTTGTATAAAATGCTAATAGTTATAGGAAAATCTACAAATGCAATAACAGTCATATACAAATAAACAAAAAAAAGAACATTTGGGCAAACATTCCCTCTAGACTTAGTTTTTGAAGGTTTAAGGGCACACCATAGACTTGAAATTTGTTAATTATCAACTGTGGTCAATTTTCAATGTATATTTGGAAAGCATTTGCCTTTTTCAGACAATAAGATGTGGTCTGAAAGCAGCTAATTTATGGTGCCTGAAAGAGTAAAGCTATTAAGGGAAGGACATAGCTTCTGGTGATTGCCACAAGTGCTTCCACTGTGAGTAGCAAATAGGAAGAGGTCAAAAGTCAATGATCAGACTCCCCAGTGGCTCAGACTAAAGCAAATGGCCAAAGAACACATAAACATGTTGAATCATTCGACAATACCAACCACATTCATTTTGGAAATTCCATTTTTTACCATAATAAGTGCAAAGTCCAGCTGTGTGCTGAGTTTCTGAATTTTCAAAGTAGAGGCAATAACAGATGTTGAAAAGCTGGTGATTCATGAACATCTGAGTGGGAAGATCACTATGTCACTCAGTAAAGATGAAAGCAGGAAAATAATGATGAGGATACTTTTTTTCATGTACTCTCACCTCCCACTGAATAACATTCATACCAGTTGGGCAAGTCACTAGCTTTGAAAAATGTGTATTCCTTTGTTTTACTGTTAATTGCACATAATACATGTACATATTGGACTCTATATACTCATACATATAAGGGCCCATTTGGTTTTGGAAAATTTTAAAGTAGAAATCAATCAGAAAATAAAAAACCCTCTTATAAACCATTACTATTTATCTTTAATTATTTCTTTCTTCCATATGCTGTGCTTTGAAATGTTTAATTTTCATCCTTCTGGATGAGAAACCAGAAAACCACACGGGCCAATTTTGGGAAAATGAATAGCAGCCGACTTTGATTTGCACTAAGTTTATTGCATTGGCCAAGAATCTTTTAGTTGCAAATTTCAAAAAATTAATTTTAACTTAGTCTATGCAAAAATAAGGCACTTATTTTAAAAAAATAATTTCACATGACAATCTAGACAGCTGTCTCCAGAGGAGGACTACTTTAGGTATGGTTACATCTAAGTCTCAAATAATCCTGTCTCAAAGATCTCCTGTTCTTTCTCTGTTCCTCTTCCTGCCTCCATATCTATCTCTATCTTTATCAATCTTTCTTGATTCTATGGGCTTTCTTTTTTATTTCCTTCTGTTATACTTCATGAAAGAAAACAAAGGCATAAGAAAGCAGTCTGTGGTTTCTTTGAGATTCGTGACTTCCCAGAGCAACAGATTGTTTCTCAATGATTTTAGGAAGCACTGTACCAAGTGACTATAGTATACATCAGGGTAGTGGGAGAAGACAACATTAGACTGTTTGATTGGATGTGGATTAAATGATACACAAATAACAAATAATAGGAAGCTTTTCACAGTTTTAAAACTATAAAATGAAATAATGATATCTGTATTTTAGAAGGATTGTTCTGATAGTCTTGTAGAGAGGGAATCATATTAGAAGAACCTAGGTTTTTGAAGACACCTGGAGCCACTGAAAGGTGAAAGTTTAGTGGCAGAAGAATTATAAAAGTTAAAAAAAGATCTAAAAGAACCTTGAGGAATAGAACTGAAATAATTTAGCAACCAATTGATGAAGACCAAATGAAAAAGATGACAAAAAGAACACCATTGAAATTTCCACCTTGGATGATTGAGTGTGAATAAATTCTTACTTCATACATATTTTAAAGAAATTTTTCTATGCCTCACATGAGAATGTTACCAAGTCTGGCATATATTCCATCTCATTAGGAGTAGAGGAATCCAAGGGTAGATTTCAGCCAATAACCTAGATTGTAACTAAGATAATCTTTTTACCAGTTGGTTGATTTATTCTTTCATGCTAATTCCATTAAAATTCATCAAAAGTTTAAATATTTTATCTCAACTTTTGATAATCCAAAGTGTTGACAAATATTTTATTCAACTATTGTGCATCATGATTTAAAGAATTTTAAAAATATTTCTAAGAGATAACATTTAATAATAACCTGGAAGAGGACATAGGGAAGAGGTATGACCTCATCCCTTGTGCTATAGAGTGCAACACCCAACAGAGGAGGCAGAGACTATTGGGAGCAATGAAACATTATTTATTATTTTACTTTATTTTAAAAAGTAAAACAGAAAAAAGGATAAAAAGCATACAGAATTTCAAAAAAAAAAGTAGGAATTTAACACTAGTTAATATATTGCATATTGTTATCTGAGGAGTAGTTGTTCAGGTTATAAGATTAGGGCCTTAAAAAGTGATCAAACAATCAAACAATGAAAGCACAAACTGTTCTTTTTGATGAACTAACAGAGATTAGTAATATAGTTATCTATCTTGTGTATATATACATGCATATGCATATATATGTATCTCTCTCTATATATAATCTTTTCCTTTCTTTCTTTTCTCCTTTCCCCTACCCTATTTGTTTTTTTTCCTTTTGAGTCCTCAATTTCCCTTTCACTATCACAATCTTCGTTGTACATTTTGGATCTTACTACTCTTTCAGTTTTTTTTTTACACTATGGAGACAATACAATATTTACAAATGTGAGTTTGATTTATTTCATTTATGAGTATGGTCTCAAATTGCCTCAATTTATGTATGAAAGCCTCCAGATTATACTTCTTTGTAGCTGAGTAATACTCCATTGTATAAAAATACCACAACTTTTGTATCCATTCCTTGGTAGATGGGCGTTTAGGTTGTTTCCAAAATTTAGCTATTACAAATTGTGCTGCTATAAACATGTATGCACATATATCACTGTAGCATGTAGTTTTCAATTTTTCTGGGAAAATAGAAGGGAACTAGCTGGATTGAATGAAACTACCAATCCTAGTATTTTGAAGTATCTTTACACTGATTTCCACAGTAGCAGTGGTTGTACCAGTCTCCACTCCAGTGGAGAAGTGTTCCATTTTCTCCATAGCCCCACCAACATTTGCTATTGGTTGATTTCTTGAGGGCAGCCATTCTTTCTGGAGTGAGATGGAATCTCACTGTTGTTTTAATTTGCATTTCTTGAATGACCAGTGATGTTGAATATTTCTTCATGTACTTATTTGTCATTTGTATTGCTTCTGAGAACTGTGTGTTCATCTCAGTTGCCCATTTTTGGATTGGGTCTATGAATTTGGGGGACCTGAATTTTTCAATTCTTTACATGTTCTAGATATAAGCCCTTTGTGTGAGGGACAGTTGGCTAAAATTCTTTTCCATTCTGTGGGTTTTCTTTTCACTCTGTTGGTGATTTCTCTTGAAGTGCAAAAACTTTTAATAAAATGAGATCCCAGTTGTTGATTCTTTGAAGTACTTCCTGTGAGTTTGTGCTTTGTTCATAAACTGTTTGCCTACTCCTATGTCTTCAAGATTTCTAACTACCTTGTCTTTCAGTAGACTTAGTGTTTCTGTTTTAATATTTAGATTTTTGGTCCATTTTGACTTTAGTTTAGTGCATGGTCATAGACCTGGATATAGTTTCTGTCTTTGGCATGTGGAAAGCAAATTTTTCCAGCCCTATTTATTAAAGAAGCTATCTTCCTTCCAGTGGATATGTTTGATCTTTTGTCAAGGTGACTGAGTGTTTTTGTATTTGTGTCTGCATCTTCTATGTTGTTTTGTTGATCCTGTTTTTTGTTTTTTTTGCCAGTACCATGCTAATTTTATCACAGTAGCTTTGTAGTATAATTTCAAGTCAGGGATTGTGATGCCTCCTTCCTTGCCTTTGTTGGCAAGGTTAGATTTGCTGCTCTAGGTCACTTCTGCTTCCAAATGAATTTTAGGAATGTTTCTTTAAATCTGTGAGGTATGTTAATGGCATTATGTTTGAGAGCAAATTAAATCTGCATAACAATTTTGGGAGTATAGCCATTTTTACTATGTTGGTTCTTCCTATCTAAGAGCAAGGTATATCTTTCCATTTTCTGACATCTTCTATCTGCTTTTTTAGAGTGCTATAGTTTTTAATGGATAGGTCTTTTATATCCTTTGTTACACTGATCCTTTTTTCAATGCTATTGTGAAAGATGTGGTATCCCTCATTTCTCTCTCAGTGAATTTGTTGCTTGTGTACAAGAACGCTATTGATTTTTGAGTGTTGATTTTTGAGACTGAGTTTGCTTATTAACTCTAGTAGTCTTTTGGTGGAGTTTCTGGGTCTTCTATGTAGAGTATTATATCATCTGCAAACAGCGATAATTTAACTTCTTCCTTTCCTGTCCTTATTCTTCTTATTTCTCTCTTGTCTAATTGCTCTGGCTAATGTTTCCAGAACTATATTGAAGAGGAGTGGGGACAGTTGACACTCTGGTATTATTCCTGATTTTAGAGTGAAAGTTTTCAGTTTTTGTCCATTTAGTATGATGTTGGTTGTTGGTTTGTCATAGATGACTTTTATCAGATTGGGGTAGATACCATCTATTCCGATGTTCTGTAGGATTTTTGTCATGATTGAGCATTGGACTGTATCAAAAATTTTTTCTGCATCTATTGAAATTATCATGAGACTTTTGTCTTTGGCTCTGTTGATTTGGTGCATTACATTTATTGTTTTGTGTATGTTGAACCATCCCTGTATGCCTGTGATGAATCCCACTTGGTCATGACATATAATTTTCTTCATGATTTGCTGCATTCTGTTTGCTAGTATTTTAATTAGAATTTTTGTGTCAATGTTCATTAGGGAGATTGACCTATAGTTCTTTTTAGTTGAGACCATCTCTGGTTTTGGTATCAGAGTAATACTTGCCTCTGGGAATGAGTTAGGGAGAATTGCTTCCCTTTCAATTTCATTAAAGTGCTTGAGGAGTATTGGCACTAAATTTTCTCTAAATTTCTTGTTGAACTCAGCTGTGAATCCATCAGGACCTGGACTTTTCTTTGTTGGTAAGTTTTTAATTGCATTTTCAATTTCAGTAACTAATACTGAGTTACTCAAAATTTTTAAATCTTCTTGTTTTGCCTTTGGTAATTCATACATTTCTAGGAATCTGTTCAATTCTTCTGTGATTTTAAGCCTATGCGAGTAAAGATTTTCAAAGTGGGTGTTCTGGACCTTCTGAATTTCCACAGGATCTGTAGTGATTTCATATCTTCCATTCCTCATTGCATGAATTTGAGTTTTGTATTTCCTTTTCTTGATAAGGTTTGCTAGGGATTTATCAATTTAGTTTATTCTGTCAAAGAACCAACTCTTTGATTCATTAATTCTCTGATGTTTTTTTAATCTCAATTGCATTATATTTTGCTCTGATCTTTATTATTTCCTCCCTTCTATTATCTTTGACCTTGACTTGCTATTCTTTTTCTAAAAACATGAGGTGCAGCACTAGGTTGTTTATTTGTGCTCATCTGTTTATATGATGTGATGATTCATTGCTGTAAATTTCCCTCTTAGGACCGCTTTCATTGCATCTCATAGGTTTCAGTATGTTGTATCTGCATTTTCATTGAATTGTAGATACTGATTAATTTCTTCTTTAATTTCCTCAGTAACCCATTGGTTGTTCAGGAGGGTGTTTTTTAATATCCCTGTGTTTATATAGGTTTTGCAGTTTCTTTTGCCATTAATTTCCAGTTTCAGTGCACTATGGTTGATAACATGCATGGGATAATTTGAATCCCTTTGCATTTACTTAAACATGTTTTATGTGCTAATATATGGTCTATTTTAGACAATGTCTCATGTGCTGCTGAGAAGACTGTGTATTCTGATGTTGTTGGGTGGAACACTCTGTAAACATCTAGTAAGTCCATTTGTTCACAGGATTGATTCAGTTCTGTTACTTCTTTGGTGACTTTTGTCTAGTTGATCTACCTCTTTGTGACAATGGGGTACTAAAGTTCCCCATTAAAATTGTGTTATTATTTATTTGGGTTTTTCATGTCTATTAGTATTTGTCTTATATAGTTGGGTGCTTCTGTATTTGATGCATATATATTTATGACTGTCATCTCTTCCTCTTGAATATTTTCCCCTAAAAGGTATATTAACCTTCTTTATCCTTTTTTACCATTTTTGGTTTGAAGTTCACATTGTCTGCAAACAGAATAGCTACACCTGCTTTTTTCTGGGTTCCTGTTGCATGGGATATTGTTTTGCATCCTTTGGCTTTTAGTCTGTGAGTTTCCTTTTGAGTCAGATGTGTTTCTTGTATACAGCATATTGTTGGATCCTGTTTTTTGATCCATTCTGCCAGTAATTACTTTTAATTGGTGAATTGAGACCATTTACATTTGGGTATAACTTATATGTACTGGATTAACTTGTCGTGTTATTTTCTTGCTGGTTACCTGCTTTTACCCCTTGTTTAATTGCTTGCCATGTCTGGTGGTTTCTTTCTGTTTTTGTTCTGTGAATTGTGGTCATTTTTTATCTTTATCTAATATATCTCTCAGTATTCTTTCTAGGGTCGGTTTTGTGGACATAAATTTCTTCAGTTGTTCTTTGTAATGGAAGTATCTTATTTCTCCATTAATTTTCAAAGGAAATTTTGTAGGATACATTAATCTGGGTTAAAAGCTGTTTTCTTTTAGGGCTCAAAATTCTTCACTCCAAGGTCATCTTGACTTGAGAGTTTGTATTGAGAAGTTGGCCATGATTCTAGTGGACTTTCCTTGACAAGTGAGTTGTGTCTTTTCTCTAACAGTTTTTAGTATTCTGTTTTTATGTTGAATTTCTGGGATTTTTGGTTATATGTCTGGGTATAGATTTATTTTGCTTATGACTGTTTGGAGTTCTGTGTGTCTCACTTGTCTGCATATCAGATTCATTTGCCATGCTTGGGAAATTTTAGGCTATTACTTCTGTGAATAGTTTTTTATGTCATTTTTGTTGACACCTGCATTTTCATTGACTCCTGCATTGACACCTATCAATCTTTTATTGTTTTTCTTTGCATCCTCTTGTAACAGTTGAATTGTTATTTCATGATCCCTTGATATTTTTAAAAGTTCTTTCCTTTTGTGAATGCTAGCTGCAATCCTGTCTTCAAGGTCTGAATGTCTATCTTGAGTTTCATTCAAGTGGTTTTGCCACATTTCAATGGAATTTTCAATTTCCTGGTTATCTCTTTAAATTTTTTTCATGCATTCTATTTCTTTCCTATATTGTTCCTTCAAGGTGTCCATTATTTCCCTCCCATGCTCCTGTGCTTTTTTTATCTATATCTTCTCTAACTATGCTGAATAACTCCTTTATTAAGGTTGTCATTTCTTTCTTTACCTTAGAGATTATTTCTAATCTTATTTTCTTTATTGCTTCATGGATTTGTTTCTTTATTTCACATGCTATCTTTTCAGAAATTTCAGGTGTTTCACTTCCAATGTCCTCTAATTCAGTGACTCCTGTAGTTGTTCCTGATGGACTGTGCATTTGAGATTGCAGTTTGCTTTTTCATTTTGTCATTGTAACCTCTTGAATTAATATTTGATCTTTTCAATCCCACTAATCTCAACTGTACATCATGTGTGTCCTAGGGTCCTACTGTATGGCTGACATTCATCAAGTTACTTGTTTCTACAATATAGGAGAGGGTCCAGTAATCTGAATTTTTCCTGCAGGGCCTATTGGGTGAATCCTATATTCTTCCAAGACTGACTAACCTAGGAGTATTGTTGCAAGACAACCCTTGGCTCCTATTGTTAGTGTAGCTTCAGGATGTTCCTGGCTACCAGATTAACATGTCTATAGTGTGTGCTCCAGTCAGGACCCTACCATGTCACTGGGAGTCTCAAAGGCCCTGTTGTATTCCTCCAGGTGAGGAGTGGCTTCATTGGCCTTCTTGCCAACCTACCCAGGGTTCTCTCTGTGGAAGAACTCGCCCACAGTCTTGCTGACTCACCAAGGTCCTTCACCTGGGGGGAGGGTTCACTGAGGCTCTTGTTAACCCACTACTTGAGTGGGAAACTCACTGAACTGATGCTGGCCCACTGAGATTCTCTGTGTTGGGGAAAGGGTTGCCAATGTTCCCACCAGCCCACCAAGGTACTACAGGTGGTAGAAGGGGTCACTGATGGTCTGTGGGTTGCTGAGGTCTTTTGGGTGTGGGGAAAGGGTAGCTCATGATCCTGTGGGCTTGTATGATCTTTTAGATGCTGGGGTATGGCAGTTGAGGCTCCCCTTGGCTGCTGAGATTGTCCAGATACAAGGGAAGGGCGGCCAATGATTCCATCAGCTGCTAAAGTCTTTTACATGCAGGGAAGGGCCATGAAACCTTATTTACAAGAAGAGTCAACCAGCTGTAGTTTACCAATTTTTTATTTTAAAGAGGATAAAACCAAGGAAAATAAAACAGAATAAAACCAATCAAAAGAAACTAGTGCAAGTGATACAGGACTTCAAAACATTACAAAATCAACAATAGTTACCATAATGCCTCTTGTTGTCTTCAAAATAGCTGCAGATACCTTCAGACATAGTAAAAATCAAACAGAACAGAATAGAAACAATAAAAACAAAACAATGATGCAATAAAGGACTTCAAAACAAGACAATAGTAGATCCAAAATGGCTATCATAACATACCTTACTATCTTTGAAATAGCTGCTCATGCCATCACATATAAAAAAAAAACCAAAAGAAATAAAACACAACCCAAAGAAACAATGAAAATGATGCAAGACTTTAAAACAAGACAATAAGGATTCAACAATTGCCACCACCCTCAGCAGGAGATACCCCCTAGATAACACACTGCATACCACTATCCTCTGAATAGATGATCAGACCACTGACCCTAGACCTACAAGGTCAGGGAAACACCAAAACACCACAAGCATCAATTTGCATTTCACCTCAACAGCTATCATCACAGCCTGTGTTTCTCAGGATCTGCTGGTTGCTTATGGGGGTGGTGAGGTAGCGGGGATTGATTCTTCTTGTTTGGCAGCCTGTGTGTCAGAAGGGGCTGGGGCCTGGCCATCCACATGTGGGCGACAGTCTGTGCATGGAGCTGGTTTGCAGGGGGGCTCACATCTTGGTGAGGCCTTGTTCTCTCCCCCTGAAGTCTGCAAATGGCACTGACTCACAGGCTAGTTTGCCAATTTTTAAAACATTAATTTATAATATCGTCTATCTTGATGACTGAGTTCTTTTGGCATCTCCTTAAATTATTTTTGTCCAATGACAGCACTTCACCACAGCCCCAGTTTTGTTGATTGTATGTTACAAACAAAATATTTTAAAGAAATTTGTAAACAGAACATACACACAGGACATTATGTTCAGGAAGGTGACTATAAGCAAAAAGACTGAAAGCCAAAGCAATGTATCCATTAGGTCACCAACCTGGAAGTCCAGATTTTAGAGGATCCAGATCCTCCTCAGTGGGTGAGAATCATAGGTTGATTTTGAAACATCATCTATCCAGACAGTGTAAATATGTAGCAGTGTGTCTGTAAGGGGTTTGGTAGATTTCTGATGCCAAGATTGTGTTTTTAACTTTTCTGAAGTGTGCTAAATCAGAGAAAATAATTTGTGAAATGTGATATTTGATTCTGAATCTTGCTGCTAAAAATGTGACCAGTGCAACAGCAACATCAACATTGTTCCCTTGATCGTTAAAATACAAAGTTTTAGGCCACACCCCGAGTCACTAGATCAATATTTGTATTTTAGCAATATCCTCTGGTGATTTTTATGTATCTTTGAGTTTGATAAATGAACCCCAAAGTAGAATACAAATTAAAATGATAGAATTTTTATGGAGTATTATTAAATCACATACTCTTAACCTTTAGGAATTATAGAGTAGTTCCTGCTTATTCATGGGGATGTTTTAGAACTCCTAAAACTGTTCATTGTATTGGACCTTATAAACCATGTTTTCCCCATACATGAATACTTATGATAAAGTTTACTTTATAAATTAAGTACAGTGAGATATTAACTGCAATAATTAATAATCAAATAGAATATCTATGAGTAGGCTATAATAAAGATGTGACTGTGGTCCGTTTTTCTCTCTCAAAATGTCCCATTGCTCTGTTTATAGCTTTCTCTTTGTGACGTGAGATGATGCAATGCCTTCATGATGAGATGAAGTGAAGTGAATGTCATAGGCATTCATATGCAGTCTTAGACTACTACTGACCTCTGACAATATGTAAAACTTATGAACTGTTTATTTCTGAAATTTCTCATTTAATAATTTCGAACTACAGTTGATCTCAAGTAACTGAAACTTTAGAAGTAAAGCAACAATAAGGGCTTATTGTTGCATATAATCTTATGATGTTAATTATATTATTATAGTAGTGTATGCCTACTATTAGTGAGATCATATTTTTTTAAAAAACTGGTATTTTTTTCAATTTATAGAAATACATTAGTAAAATTCTTGGAGATAACTGCTCAGAAGACCACTACTTTGATATGAGAGTCTTCAGAGAGAATAATAAAGGAGGAAAGAAGAAGGGTAGAATATTCTAATCTTCTGGAGTAACCTTCAAGTTTACTTTGTTATCTCAATGTCATGATAACTAATTACCTACCTATAAATTAATCAAAATTCTCATTGAGACTTTTGGGAAACTTAGTCTAAGTTTTATTCAGGTGGTTTATTATTTTCTTTTAATATATTGTTCTGGAACACATAAGCAAATCAAATTCACAAATCACTACTCCTGTTTCAAATCATAAATAAAAAGACAAATTCAGAATTGTGTATTGTCATTTCATAAATTGCAAATGAAATTGTAACAATATACACTTAAATTCCTTGTATGGCACTTTTTTCTGATAAACAAGATAATGCAAACATCGTGAGTTATTAATAACCTGAAAAAACCTATCTTCTTAGAACAGGAAAATTCATACTATTTCTGAAATATATGCCTCCTGTAATTAGTGATCCTTTCAGTCAACCACATAACTAAGTTCAGTTTCTCATGTTCCTTTGTGCTTCCTCTATCTCTCTTTTCCTTTTATTTCTCTTTTGTCCTCTTAGCCATACATCAATAGAACAAATAAAGAAACATTAGTCAATGACTTTTAGAGAAGTTGTAGCAACATTTAACTTTAGAACCACCCAAGGATTCTATAAGCAAACATGTTAAAGTAATATTTAAATCCACTATTTTCATATGTATCTCTGTGTAGTCTTTTGGGGGCATTAAAAGGACAAGCCTCAGGCCAAATTATTTTCTTCTTAGGCTTTGTCCTCAAAATGCTCAGAAATTCATATTTATAGCACAAAGAAACCACATTTAGGAGCTTATCTTTGTTTCTCTTCCAATTACCATCTCGAGCTTCATTCTAACAAGAGTCCATCTGGATCCATGCATGAATCTTATTTATGGATGCTTCCTGTTGGCTTTTCAATCACTGTTGGCAAATCCATTTGGCAGGTACCCAGAATTTCTCCAGCTCCTATTAAATTCCAGTTTTTAGTGAATTATGTGAAAGGTGTTGTTAGCACCTGCCTATTGTAATAATTGGGGATTTCTCCCAGAAAATCAGAAAAAAAAAAGATTGGCCTTTGAAACTTAAAATGAGAGAGAGAGAGAGAGAGAGAGAGAGAGAGAGAGAGCAACAAACAGGAAATGGAATAAGAGTTGCTTGTCCAATAACCTTAAACAAGTTACTTAATCTTTTTTAGTGTCGTATACAAAATGAGAACACCTTTACTTTATAAAGCTACAGTGATTCTTAAGTCAGATAAGTATGAAAACTTCCTCAGAATGCTAAGAACATAGAGGCTACAGGAAAGGAGATAAAATTTCTCCTTTATCTTCATAGGGTCTCTGATTGGGTCTAAGAATTAAGCCAACATGAGAAAAATTAAAGGGAGATGTAATGATGTGCCCTGCTTTGCTTTTGTTGTCCAGAATTGTTTTTGCTAGTCTAGGTCTCTTCCAGTTCCAAACGAATTTTAAGATTGTTTTCTCTAGTTCTGTGAGGTATGCTAATGGTATTTTCATTGGAATTGCATTCAATCTGTATAACAATTTTGCAAGTATGGCCATATTTACTATGTTGGCTTTTCCTGTCCAAAAGCAAGGGATATCTTTCCATTTTCTGATATCCTTTTTAATCTCCTTTTTCAGAGAACTGTAGTTTGCAATGCAGAGATCTTTTACTTCCTTTGTTAGATTGATTCCTAAGTATATCATTTTGGGAGATGCTATTGTGAAAGATGTTGTTTCCCTAAATTCACTCAGTGAGTTTATTATTTGTGTAAAGGAAAGCTATTGAGTTTTTTAGTGTTTACTTTGTATCCAGCTATGCAACTGAATATGGTTATTAAATCTGGAAGTCTTTTGGTGGAATTTTTGGGATCTTCTGTGTAGAGTATTATGTCATCTGCAAATAAAGATAATTTAACTTCTTCTTTTCCTATCTTTATTCCTTTTATTTCTTTCTCTTATCTAATTATTTTAGCTAATGTTTCCAGAATTATATTGAATAGGAGTGGTGATAGTGGACATCCTTGTTTTGTTCCTGATTTTAGAGAGAAAGCTTTCAGTTTTTGACCACTTAGTACAATGTTAGCAGTTGGTTTGTCATAGATTGCTTTTATCAGATTGAGATAGAGACCATTTATTCCAATATTTTATAGGATTATTAATCATGAATGGGCATTGGACTTTGTCATATAATTTTTCTACATCTAATGAAATGATCATATTGTGTTTTGTCCTTGCTTCTGTTAATATGATGTATTACAATTATTGATTGCATATGTTGAACCATTTCTGCATCTGTGGAATGAATACTACTTGCTCATGGCTTATAATCTTGATGGTTTGCTACAGTCTGTTTGCCAGTATCTTCCTGAGGATTTTTGCATCTATGTTCAATAGGGAGATTGACTGTTGTTCTCTTTTTTTGGTAGGGTCCTTCACTGGTTTTTCTTATAAGGGTAATACTTGCTTCCAGGAATGACGTTGGGAGTGTGGTTTTCCTTTCAATGTCATTAAAGAGTTTGACAAGTAGTGGCATTAGATCATCTCTAAATTTCTTGTAGAATTCAGCTGTAAATTCATTTGGATCTGGGCTTTTTTTGTTGGTAAATTTTTAATTACATTTTCAATTTCATTGATTGATACTGGGTTATTTAGAATTTTTATATCTTCTTGATTAAACTTTGATAATTCATATATATCTAACAATTCTGTATTTTCTATTTTATTAGAGTAAAGCATCCCAAAGCAGGTGTTGTTCATTTTTTGAATTTCTGCTGTGATTCCACCCTTTTTATTCCTAATTATGTGAATTTATTTATTTATTTTTTGCAGCACCAGGGATCAAACTCACAACCTCACACCTGCCAGGCAGGCGCTTAAGCCACTGAGCCAAACTCCCAGCTATGTGAAGTTATTATTTTTTAAATTTTTTTCTTTCTTTGATAAGGTTGACTGAGGTTTTTTTCAATTTTATTTTATCTTTCAAAGAACCAACTCTTTGATTCATTCATTTTTTGTATTGTTTTCTTAGTACCATTATCATTAACAAACAATGATGGAATAAAGAGAGAAGGATCAACCCAGAAACATGAGGACATGACGCAGGGCTCAGAAATAGTGTCCATTTAGGTGATTACTTATAAGATGACAGAGTATGGTATAGTGGGGAAAGTTCTGCTTTAAAACTGGGGCACTGCTGTTTCTTTTTATAGGTGACTTTTGGCAAATCGTACAACCTCCTTGAATCTCTTTATGCATCTTGATGATGGCAATAATATTCCCCACATTTCAGAAGTCATATAGAGCAAAAGAAAAAAGTGCTCTAAAATGTTTGAGATATAATAGAAACCTTGCAGAAATAAGTTTCCTTTCCCAGCAACATCTGTGACTCCAGACTAGAGGATGAAATTATGATCAATGAGAGGAAGTTTAGATTTGGTCCACAAATCATTATTTGTGTCTCAAGAGAAAGTACTAGCTCTTTGTGAAAGCTGACAGTGTTCAGATAAGAGATGGGCTGGATGTGTCGTTTGACCCGTGTCCTTTAAAGGGCCTGGAACCAAGAAAACATTCACACCAATTTAAATAAAGTTTCCTCAGAATTACAAAAGCCAGAGCAGTTTTTAATGATCACAGTATCCACTGACTTGTCTACAGCAAACAACAGTGTCTGGAAATGACATGCTCATAGGTCTGATTACCGTCTACTTCTGGGCATCTTCTTTTCTATGTTTTTCCTTTTTGAGGTAGTGTTGGTCTGTGTAACTTTCTTAACTACAGCATCCGGTTTTACTGAGATAGTTTCAAGCCATTCAGTTTACTTTCCAATTTTCCTTTCCCCTTTCAAACTAGAGAAACGAACCTTTGCATTGCCTTTCCTCAGACTCCTGTTGAGGAAAAGTTGCTGTGGAACAGGAAGGGAAACAGCAGAATGACATTGAAAACAGCATTCATTAATCCTTAGTGACATTTGATAAAGGTAATAAGGAAATACTCAAGGGAGTACTCAAGAGAGCTCCTACAGTGGTGTTTCCTAACAGGGATGAGCGATGCAAGTTCTCCTCCAAATATAATAAGGACAAATAGAATTTACACACAAAGAGCAGGGAGGAAATAAGTGGATGGAAAATTACCAGCAAGAAGAATCAGGGATGCTGGAGAGAGTGCCAAAACTCACTTGAGACAAGATCGTTGCTTGAGGCGGCCTAGGGTAAGAACATATTGAGGTTGGGGAATAATAAATTTGATTTGAAACCAAAAATGGAGGAATTTTACTAAACTGACCTAGCAGAATTTTTTACTAAAATTGGACTAAACAGGTCCAGGACAAAGACCATGTCTAGAGCTAATCATAAAGAAAGCTCAGTAGAGCCTCATTCAAGTTTGGCCAAAGAAGAAAGACTGTCAGAATCGAAGATGTATCCTAACCGGGTAAGAGTTAGAATGCATCTATCCTGAGAGCAGGGAGGACATAGCAACTTCTCTGCTCACTGCAGTCCTGTGGAGACAATGAATCTTCATGGTGAAGCTGCCTTGTGAATGGGAGGCAGCATTCCTGTAGGATGGGCCAGCTCTGCGGTGGACATCACATTATGTATTAGCACAGAGACTGCCAAGGTCAAGAGCAGGCACTGGCAGGCCCCAGAGATGTCCTGAATTCAGATGGGGCAGGATGGGCATCCTCTATAAGACTAAAACTGAGTCTTTCATCAGCTTGCTGCAATGAAGTCTGTATTAGTCATCTTTTTCTCATAGCTGAGACACAACATCCAATTTAAAAGGAGGAGAGGTTTAATTTTGCTCATGTTTCAGGGTATTCAGTGCACGATTGACTGGATCCAAAGAGGAAATATCATAGTGGAAAGGCATAGTTGAGGAAAGTGGCTCCTATCACAGCTGGGAAGCAGAGAGAGAATGGACAAGCCAAGGAAGGAGATGGATGCTCCAAAACTATGCTCCCAGTGATCCACCTCTCCTAACCAGGTCCTAACTCCTAAAAACACATTTAGCTACAAACTCATTAGTGGATTAATCTACTGATGAGTACAGTGTCCCCTTTACTCTATCACCTTCCACCAGAGACTTCTGGAGGACATTTCAGATTTAAAGCATATTAGTGTCTGATATTGATCATTAAAAATAGAAGGAATTATTTTTTCTGCCACACCTGATTTTGTAACTAATAATTTATGCTTTACACAAGTATAAACCCATTTGAGAGTTTAATGTCATAATCTCCAGTACTTTCAAAACGATCAGAAATGTTGCTATGCTGACCCAGCCAAAGGTAAAGTCAGAGAGAGCCTGAGAAATACAAAGCAATTCATTTAATCATAACATTGCCATCAGCAGAGGCTAGGTCAGTGAAAGCCATTATTCTAAATTTCCAACCTCTTAATTGCTCTCTCCCCAGATCTGAGAAATGCTGCCTCAAAATGATATCTATTATTTTCAGCATTATATTTTTTTCCGCTCATGATATTTCAGGAGACCTGGTAGAAGATGGAATTGTAATTACACTCCCCTGGTGCTGCTTAGAGTTCCTGTTTTCCACCCATCCTTGCTCAGCTTCCACTTTGCTTCTGCCTGGTTCTGAGGACAAGAGGCCTAGAGAAAGCTATTAATGGTTCAAAAGGACTTCAGACTCCTGAGATGACATTGTGCAGTGAGCTTGAAGTGCCAATCCATGAAGGATTAGTGCTGTTTATGCTTTGGCTGTGACCATCCCCTGTAAGGGAAAGGCTGGTTTCAGAAATTGATCCCTTCTCTCATTGAGCAAGCCAAAGTGGACAGAATTGAAAAGGGATTTGAGATGTTGCCAGTTGCTTTGTTGCAGAGGCCTGTTATCACCTCCGCATGGGGCAGCCTCTCCCAAGCTTGGCTGGCTTCAAGCAGCTAATAAGCCTCCTATAGGGCCACTTTAATCCCTTTCTGCTTCAGCTTGCACACTTGAAGGTGGGTGAAAGCGTTGAGCTCCTGAGAAAGGAAGAAAAGTTGAATTTGCACCCTGTCGGACCCACTGTTTAGTCTTCGGTCAGGCCGCCCTGGGCCTGTGATGGTCAAGCAGTGGTTCTCTGATGAGAAGCCAGTGGGTCTGGATTGGGTGGGGAGCAGGAAAGAGAGGACAGGGGAGTTAAATGGAGTCCAGAAAGACTCCCAGACCTCTGGGTCACTGCAGGGTGAGAGGCTCGTGTGCTGTCTTCACAAGCTATGATGGCCAGAAGGCTGCATTCACCCGATTTTATGCTGTTTTGTCAGGACCCCTCTTCTCACATTGACATTTTAATTTAAATACCCTGTATTTTTATTTTTGTTTCTCTTTCCTAGTTTCTTTCTATAGAAGAAGAAATTGTCAGAATTTGGAAATAACTTAGTAGTCATCTACACACACTTTGCACTTTATAGTATCAGAAAATGAGGAGTGTAAAAGACTAACCAAGCTGATGGCAGAGCATGGAACATGGATCTGGGTAGTCTACATTCACCTGTTTTCTTTTCTCTCCCCTCCTTTTTTTCCCTTTCTCTCTCTCTTCCTCCCCTTCTCCCCACAGTGGCATCTGGAAGCAGGAAATCAGAGTTTTTGACCTGATTCTGTCGTTGGTCATGTCACCTGCTGAAAACTACCCTATCTCAGGGTTTCTATTTGACCATCTGTACAGTGAAGACCCGGATTAGCATCTCAGGGACAGTGACAGTTCCATGTGCTCACCAAACTCAGGTCTTTTTCCTTCTGAGCATGTGGGAAACTATGTCTTCCAGTCTTTACTATTTGGGATCCTATTATTGAGTTCTGGCTAGGGGGAGGGTGGAAGTGACATATTCCTTTTCAAGGTCTGATCATAATACACCCTGCCAGGTCCTCTTTACTCTTTTCTTTCTTGTATGGTGGCCTTGGTGAATATGGGAGGAGTCATGTTACAAGACAGAGTGTGACTGCATAGAGGGTTATGAACTCTCATTCTCATATCCACACACTCTTTCTTCCCAGGTACTACCTCAGTGCATGCCACAAGAGCACTGAGCCTGTGTTCAGTCACTGTGAATTAGGGATTACTTGTTTTACAGCAGTTATTATTCCCTGACTAATGAAATCTCAAGATTATTTTCAGCCACAATGTCTTCAGATTCTATGGATCATTGTTACTTTATTTTATTCCCCCTCATTCAGCATTTATTAAGTACCTACAGTGTCTAAATTGTGTTACCCTAATTTATGTCAAAACATACTTGCTCACTTCTTTCAGAACCTTTCTAGTCCCAAACTGACATAGACTATGATGGGAGAAATTCAGTGTATAAAGAGTAGCTTGCTTTTCCTTTCTAGTCTTTCTGTTCAAAACAGTGTTAAAGAGGAATTTGGGAGGAATGGGTTTTGACTATTATTATCCAGTATCATTTTAAGGAAATCTCAGGGCAGTTGTTGAGTATCAGTGGGTTAATTAGAGAGGAATGGAAGACAGGTGTATATCTAATTGCTGGGCTGGTGGAAACTGCTTGAAGTAATACAATGCTATCCAGTTCAATTGACTGTGTGATACCATTTCATTGTACCTGTATTATAGGCAGCCTTTTGGATTCTTTTGAAAACATCTTTAAATCAGGCCCATGGACAAGCAATATCTGTCCTCATTAGAACTATCAATTCTCTTCTGGCTGTGATGCCCATTTCTACTCTGAAATTCTTTAGGTACAATTTTGTCCACAACACTGTAACCCAGCATATTCTGGCCAGTGTAAGAGTATAATAGAGAATATTTTCAGCATGACCAATTAGATGTGTAACTCACATTAACAATAACAGGACTTACACTCCATATTCTTCCTCAGTAAATCTGGCCTTTCCCCTTATGAGAAACAGATGGGTTTTCCACAATGGCTCATTACCTTCTGGTGCAGCTCTGCTGCCAGAAGTGAAATATAAAGTTATTTATAGAGGGAGAAAGATGCATAAGTCACTGTGGATTATTTTCTGCCATCCTTTTTCATTTATTTAGTTAGAGTTTTCTATTGCTCAAAATGAGCAAGTTAGAGAAGATGGTGGTGTCCCCACTGGGAATGGAGATGAATGTCCCTTCAGCTTGGTACTTTTCCTGATGGCCACATATCTCTCAGATGATGCTGTGTTTCTCACAAGAAATGGTAATTGGGATATTTCTGTAGAGAAGGCATTCATTCCTCAAAAGATTTTAGGACCCTGACGGGCCATCTCTGTGAAGTTAGGACAGTAGGGGCAGATGTCAGTGTTACTGACTTGCACGTGACGCATTTAAGAAAAGAAAATAAATTGCCTCTATAAGGTATGCCAATAATTCCCAGAGGTTGGCATCTCAGTCAGATAAGGATTATTCCTCTGTCAGCTGAGGAAGAAAGACAGGGAACCAACCTAAAAGCTTGCCATGATAGCCATTATATGAAAAAGACACAGTATAATGATAAAAATCCAGAAAGAAAAAGAGAGGAGAGATGGAAAAAGGATCTAGAAAAAGCAATGAGTATAATGTTGTCAGACTTCAGAAGCTGGGAACCACGTGCCAGGCAAAGAGACTGCAGCTCAAACCAGCTCTGCCGTAGGAAGTTCTTTGCCTGTCCGTGTCTTGGTTTCCTCATCTAACATGAAAATAATAATACGGATGCTACAAACATCATATAAGTTAGTATTTGCAAAGCATTTACAATAGTGCCTACCACATAGTAAGTGCAATATCTATGTGTTACATAAGGAAACTCCACCACCAATGATCATTATTTGCTTTGTCTTCCAGTGGAGTTCTCTGGTTGCCAACTCTACAGACTGTCTTGCCCCTCAGGCTGCAGGTGTTGATGTGCCATTCAACTCAGAGTCTTCCTTAAGATTTTTTGTTTGTTTCTTTGTTTGTGTTTTTTTGGCTGTACACAAAGGAGAGTTGTGTGTCCCTCTCTTATGGGTAAGGATGTGAGACAAAAAGCAATATGCTACCAAAATGCCATGTTCCCTGCACCACATAACCTAAAAAAGTTGATTGGCAGTAGAATAAATGAATAAAGCACAGAGATATTACAGTGATAGAAGAAGAAAGCCAACACCAGGCAGAGTTCCGGATCCATGTAGTATTGGTTGATAAAGGAGCTAAACCCATTCTTTTCCTGAAGTTACAGATATGAATCAAGACATTTCCTTTTTGGGAAAAGAGGAAGGGCATGATCCATTCCAAATAGTTTTCTGACACTACAACAAGAGAAAATATTCACCCAAAAAAGGTCAAAAAGATTATAATTTACTAGAAGGTACATCTTGTTTCCTCCTGCTCCCTTTCAACAATTGTCGGGTGGTGGTAGAGAGGGAGACAGAGACAGAGATAGAGACACAGTGACAGAGAGATGATGGGCTATGAGGACTATGAATACTCATTACATTAGAAAGCTGTCTAAAAGAGAAGTAAATCTAGGGGTTTTTTTCCCCTATAGTTAATGCAAGAAAATCTCAGAATCGTAGAGTACCAGATCTGAGAATGACCTCAGATTTCATTCGGAGCATGTGATTTCAAACATTTCCAAGCCATTGCGAAGCAGAGGGAAGCCACTTCTTTCAAGGTAGTCAGCTGTTCTGGAGGAGGGAGACACTGTGCCTCTTACTAGCACAAACCTGACTTTGCCATGTCCCCTCCTCATTCCTCAGCCTTTACTCATGAAAACCATCAACTAATTTTCTCATTTTCATAAGGAGATGACATTTGTCACAGTTTTTATTCCCTCATACAGTTTTATTTCCTTGGGACAGACATTTGTGCCAGAAGGTTTTGTTACATATTAATGAGAGACAAACTTCAGCAGATTTGAAAGTAAACAGCGAAGGTGAGGACAATGCTTCCTTACAGTTAGACCAGTGCTGTATGAAATGTAGATCCGATCACCGGGAAGACAGACGCTATTGACAGCTTTCGAGCGCTATGAGCAGGCCATTGCTCAGCCTCCAGTCCATTGCTCGTGACCCTGCCTTCTGCTACCACTAAACCAGGAACTAACTGACAATGCATTAGTCCAATTTCAGTTGTTGTTACTTTAATTTCCTTTAGGACTGACAATAATTAAGACAGATATGCTAACTGGCATCGTATATTTGGAGAAGAGTTTTCATTTAAAAGCTTTCATTTGATAGTGATGTTACTGGAAAGCTACTTATTTTATTTTGAAAAATGTTTTAAGTGACAGGATCAGTTTTTAAAAATCTCATTTCTCTTCCTGAGAAGAAAAATTAATGACCAGAACACAGGAAACCTCTTTTTTTAGATTTCATGCTTCCAGTCCTGGAGGTCTGATTCTAACTTGGATTTTAATGCTGTTTAGAAAGCAAATGTAATGCAATAACTTCTTGGTCTTTAAAAATAATTGCAACCAATGGAATAGGAAGGCCTCAATTACAGCTACTAAAATAAAATGGTGTGTGTGGGGGGAGACCACAAATACCACAGCAGTTATTGCATATCAAAAACTGATGTTTTTACTATCTTATTAGAGACAATAGGAGCTACCAATGGAATTCTGGAAGTCCTAATAGATTTTCAAATCTTTCTGAAAGAAAGATATATATGTGTGTATATATATATATATATATATATGTATAAAATAATTAAAACATAGATTAACTTTTGCCACTGTCTATTAAAGCAGCAGTAGGGGCTGTGAAATTCAAACCACCAGGAAACATAGTACCTGGATCATAGAGATTTATAATTTTTGTCATAAAAATTCTCCTCAAACTACAATTAGATATAATTACTCATCTTCCTAAATGGCTAAAAGTATGAGATCAGACAGTATCAAGTCCTATTATAGATATGAGCAAATGAAACTTTCATATAATGTTGAAGCTAATGTAAAATTGTACACCCTCTGTGGGCAATAGTTTAGTGATATCTTATGTACTTCCCTATGACTCAATAAACCTATTCTTTACATCAACCTATGTTTAAAATCATTTGGATCAAAACTTGTATTAGATTTTGCTGGGTCTCAGACATGAGAAGCAATGAGTGGTGCTTTGGCATGCAGAGTAATTTGAACTAAAGAACATTGGAAGGCCTGCAAAGCACCTCCAAACCAAGGTCTCTCTCACCTTCTTCTGCCCTTCTGTCTCTTGACCCCAATTCTCTCCCTAAGTGAGGCATAGATAACAAAATTTCTCTTTCCTAAGTCATAGGTATTTCCGTCATTTTCCCCAAAAGCAAGCTCTAAAGCCTAAAAATATTACTTTAGCCTTTCTCTGCCTTTGTGTCTAGCAGCTGTCCATAAAGAAATTCTCTGACCTGTATTTCTCCAACAGGTCATAAAGTCCTCATTCCAGAGAGGCTCTGGCCTAGGCCTGGAAGGTAGGAATGCTACACAGAGAGGTAAAAAGAAATTTAAATAGGACTTTCTGGGTTTCCCTAGTCAATCTAATACTATTAGCTAATTCTCTTGTGTACTACGATGTATCTACACAGTTAGCTGCCTATACTTCCTCAAATAGAAACACAAAAACAGTTTGCCTTAGATCTTTGGGTTTTCATTCTGAAGGCTCCCATGACACATAAAACTTTGATAAGTGACCTTTATGAGAGAAAAGCTATCATACCTTTCTGCCTCTACAAATGTTTATAGCACCTTTATTCATGTTGCCTCAATTTACAAACACCAAACACCCATAGCTGAGGAATATAGACAAAATATTGTGGAGCCACAAAGTGGAGTATTGTTCAACAAGAAGAAAAACAAGTTACTAGCACCTAGGAGGCTGAGTCAGGAGGATCTCCATGTGTTTGAGGCCATCTTGGGCTATATAGTGAGTTCAAGGCCAGCCTGAACTATACAGTGAGATTTTGTTTCAAAAACAAAAACAAAAACAAACAAACAAAAAAAAAACCAAAAAACAGAAAGACTCTATAAAAACAAAAAAGAAAAACCAACTTACTAATACGTGAACAAAATGATATCAAGTGAATTAATGTAAGTAAAAGCAGACACAAAAGTTTATATTCTATTTGATTTTACTTAGGCAAAATTGTAGAAACAGAAAACAGTAACTGACAAGGTCAGGGAGTGGTGGAGAAGAATAACTGCCAAAAGAAATGAATAATTTTAAGGGATATGAAATGCTCTATGTCATGTGTACGGTGATAACTACATCAATGTATGGATTTTTCAGGATGGGTGATATGTCATAATTTTAGAAAGTGAACCAGTTTGCCTGGAAATGATATTTTAATACATCTTACATTAAAAAGTGTTGCACAGCAAAGCACTTCAAGACTCAGTAGCCTAAAACACACCTTATTGTCCAGGTGTGATGATACACATCTCTAATTCCTGCATCTTGGAAGGCTGAGGCAGGAAGATGGCAAGTTCAAGGCCAACCTGGGCAACTTACAGAGATCCTATCCCCCCAAAAAAACCCCAAATTTAAGAAACCTAGGGACATTATGGAGCTCAGAGCAAAATCACAGGGTTTAATCCCAAGTACCCTAAAAACAAGTCCCTTGGTGTCAGGACTTGTGGTTGGTGGGTGTCAGGGGACACAGATAGCTGGGCTGGACACAGATGCTGCTCCACTTTTTGTTGCAAATCTGCAGGTTGGGATCCATTCTACAGGTCTCCTCTTCTCTAGATTACAGGACACTTGGCATGTGTTCTGATGGCAGAAACACCACGGATTAATATTTCAAGTATTTGCTTGTATTCCATCTTGTAAAATCATATCAGCCAAAAAAAAAAAAAAAGGAAAAAAAAAAGAAAAATCACGACTTAGCCCAAGTTTCAGAGGCAAGAAAGTAAAAATGGGAAGAACTGCATGCAAATGTGAAAATGAAGCAAAATGCAATAATTTTTTGGATTTTTATTCCAAAATGAATAAAAATCCAATGATTTATTTTGCTGAAAGCTCTTTATTGAATTGCAATTTATTAGTATATCTCTATGTTTCTTTAAGGATTGTGAGAAGAAACGGCCATGTGAAGATTAATTTTTCTGTATTACAGCTGAAGATTTGATCTTTAGTATTCAGACCAAAAATTCATGCTCTATTTGCAGAAAAGCAGTGTAATTGCTTTCATTAGGCAGTTAGAAGCTTATGACTCATTTAGCTTGGTTTTCATATTGGTAACCAGGAAGCGGGAAGCCAATTATAATGCTCAGTTGACATACCCAGGATCATCAGGGTTCTTGCGTGTTTCCCTCACGGCAGGATCTGTAAGCTCCTTTCTGTATGTATCTTTGTTACTCTGTCCTTTTATGTATTCTTCAATATGTATTTTAAAATAAGTAGAAATTCAGGAGGGGAGGATCATTGGTAATGGAAGCATAGATTGCCTCAGGGCAGTGATAGAATGTCTGCCCTCTAATCATTTCCTCTGCATGTACTGTATGGACTTTGCAAATCTCTAAATCTCTCTATGCCTTGATCTTTTAATCATTTGATAAGGCTAATTATGTCCCCCTTTACTTACTTTTCAACTTAATGGAGAAAGCATGTGAGATCACAATACATTTTTTGGCACAATAAACTCTTTGGTTATAAGCCATTTTCATTAAGTGAATACACAGGTGTGACTTTGGCCCTAAAGGAAGCCCATATTGTTCTATAAATGGAACAAAAGCCTGCCTTTGATTTCTTGTAGAAGCTTTGCATGCCAAGTGATTCAAGAGATTTGGAATAAGCAGGAAAGACTCAACTGCAGCTCACTTGTACTTTCAAAGCCGTCCAGGAGGATGACAGTTCTCCAGTTGCTGACAGTTGTGAAATGAGCTGTTGTCTCAGGTTGATTTTAAGTAGAAAGCTTGCCATGGCCCTAGAAAGATCTTGAGGGATTTACTGTGTCAAAGCCAAGATTGAATGAAGTGCAAGGATAAAGGAGTTTGGGTAATGACAGAGGGGCAGCTTCTAGGGCAATGAGTCATTGATTTGAGATAGATGACTGTCCTCTGATGAGAAGGTAGCCAGGGAGCTTCTAACTGAGTGTCATTCATTCCCCATTCTATGCATACTTTACCTTTGGCCCTTGGTATAACATTGGGCAAAGACTGTGTCTTCTTTTAGCCTTTTACTTTTCATAAAAAGTAAAAAGAAAATGATCAAAATGTACTGTCATTTAGAATTTTTAGAGATACAGGAGACATAAGATTTGTAACCTACAGGAGCCCAGGGAACATGTTTGATTTTATCAAAGTTTAAAAGCCTGCATGTTGGATCAGTGAAAAATTACTTAAAGGTCAGTACGAAATTATACATTGGAGTTGTATTTCTCCAAGAGCCTGACACTTAGAAGAGCAGCGTTCTATAACTAGTAATTTGAGTTAATCCATTAGAATTCCCTTCACTGTAGTTTGTTAAAATGGAAACTTACACCAGAATCACCCAAATAGCATAATGAAAGTGAAAATAAATTGCAAGTTCCTTCCACACATCTTGAATTAGAATTTCAAAGGTGGGGCACTACATGGAATTTTACTTTTAAATAGGATTCTATGTTAATATTAAAAGATGGTACAATGAGAATTGCGATATTTAAACAGAATCTATCTGAAGTTGTGAATCACTAACCTAGGTCCTTGCTTAGCTCCAGCATACTATCTAAATCACTTTCTCATCACTGAGACATAACACCAGACACCCACCATTTAAAGAAAGAGATTTATCTTGGCTCATGATTTCAGTCCATTGTCTGCTGGCTCCAGGGCAGGAAGCATGGCGGAAGGGCCCACACAGAGGACAGTTGTCCACATCATGGTGGTCAGGAAGCAGAGAAAGAGCAGTGCCACCCTCCCAGAAGCAAGTCACCTGAAACAGGTCCATAGTCCAATCACTTTTATGAGGCCAGCCTCTGAACACATTGGGCTGTTCCAGACCCAAACCACAATACACATTCACCCAAAAAAGAAGTATGGGACACTACTCCATTTCTCTCTGCATTTTGAAAGCTAATTTAGTTTTGTACCACTAAGAATTTTTATTTTGCTAGACATGGTGATGCATATCTGCTAACCTATACACTTAGAAGGCAGAGGCAGGAGACTTGCAAGTTCAAGACCAGTCTGGGCAACTGCTATGGTTTATACATTGTGTCAACTTGAGAAGTCTAGCAGCCTAATTAAGTAACTCAGCAGCTCTACATCCTGGGGTGTAGAGCACAGTTACCTGGTCATTGTTACAATTTGAGAAGGTCAGAAGTTTAGCTGAGAGACTCAGCAGGGAGCCAGGGGTCTTACTTGGTAAACATCCTCATCCTGTGCAAAGGAAGGCAAGGATGTTTGTGGATGCTACACCCACCCTGGGCGGGGGGGTGTCCTGTGTACTATATAAAGGAGGAGAAGAGACTTGCTCCACACCCCCCTTTTACTCTGGCTGCTTTTGCTGTGCTGCTGCCTTGAAGTGTTGTTCCTGTGCCATGCCACCCTGCCTTGGAACCAGCTGATTGTGGACTGAAACCTCCAAAAACTGTAAGCTAAATAAATCTTTTCTTCCCTAATTTTGGGTGTCAGGTGTTTTTTCTCAGCAATGGGGAAAAGTAACCAAGACAGCAACTTAGTGACAACCTTTCTCAAAACAAAAAACAAGATGTAACTGGGAAAGTAACTGCAGTAAGGAGCCGCTTGCTTCTATTCCCAGTGCTCTAAAAGAAAAACAGTAACCAGAACTTTAATTTTTCAGTAGTATATGTTTTCTGTACATGAAGTTTGCATTAAGAATAAATGTGAATAACACATCTTGATTTTTTATTTCTCTTTTCCTCCCTACCAGCCTCTAAATCTCATCCCCACTTTTGTTATTGTGGTCATTATTACTATTTTTATTTCATGTTTACAAAGTATATCAATATAAACATGCATAAAATAATCCACATGAACAGTGCCAAAGTTTCAATTAAATGCCATCTTTTACTCGTTTCAGGGATTCTCGCCATTGTCTTGTACAGAGAAGATTTAATTGAAGTCTCCCTGCTAATGGGCAAAGATGGGATCCTGTCATCTTTTCAGCAGGTGTTTGAAAGCCAGAATCCCTGGATTTCACAGGGATTTATATCTTACTTCTTAACATAATCCCACAGGTAAAGGCTGTACACTTCAATGCTTTCTTAGGGGGGATTCTTGCAAACTGGGAAAGAGCACTAAGCACTTAGCCAATCCACACACTCTCAATCCTTGTTTTCCACCGATGCTAACCGACTTCTGATACTCATCATCAGACATATTGATTGCACAAACAAAAACAAATTTCTGATATCCACTATGCTAATTTAGAAACTTTTGATACTGATTGAGGTAAGGCTAACATGTGTGCTTCATAATAGTCCTTCTGGTGTGCAGGTTTTTGTAGTACACATTAACCTGCTAGCTGAGCAAAGCTGGAGGAAGCATGTTGAAGTAGATGGCAAGTTGCATCTGGATTGTAGCTTAGCTTATCCAAGCAACATTCAGAGACTATCTGTCTTCCATGCTAAATTACTTTAAAATAAATTACACAAATCTACAACTTGGTTAAGGAAATTTTGATTAATTGACTTGCTAACTCCAGGGCTTTGTGTAATGCCACACAGTGCATGCCCATTCTTTTCTCTTTAATTAATTAATAACAGCCTAAGTAAACAAATACATCTATTAGTGATCCCACTTAATCCTCATCACAACATGTGCAATTATTACCAGTATATAGATGAGAAAACTGACATCTAGGGAGGTTAATTGAATCACTCAACATCTTATTTCACACATAAAAGTGCTGGTATTCTTACTGAAGCCTTTCTGCTGCCCAAGTCTAGGTTCTTTTAGCAGCACCAGAATAATTCCCAGGGGCACATGTTGTGAAAAGCCACAATATAGTTTTGTTGTTGTTGTTGTTGTTGTTGTTGGTGCACCGGGGATTGAACTCACAACTTCGCGCCTGCCAGACAGGCGCTTAAGCCAATGAGCCAAACTCCCAGCCCTAGTTTTTTTGAGGCAGGGTCACACTATGTAGCTCAGGCCGGCCTTGCACTCGTGTTGTAGCCCAAGCCGGCCTCGAACTCACAATGCTCCTCCTACCTCAGCCTCCCAAGTGCTGGGCTTAAAGGCACATGCCACCACGCCTGGCTCCACAATATGTTTAAGAAACACAAAAGTTCAACTTAGTTAAATGTTACACCATGGAAATAAGGAATGGAAGATAATCTGGGAAGACAGATGGAATTTATCTGAAACCAAGATGCTGTATTGTACAGATAGTGGGTAAAACAACAAAGTAGAATAGTGACCTAATTCCAGTTATGATTTAAAAAGATAGATCTGAGAGTAGCTACTGAAATAATTTGAGCTTCCAAAGAGGTAGGAAGATGAAACTCAGCAGAAAACAAATAGCGAGGAACATTAGAAAGAATAGTTGAAAGAACAATAATTAAAACTGAAAAGGTAAAGCATAATAATTTAATGAAGTGGGGTAACTGGGAAAAGAGAAAGCTAACTCAAAGCCAGGCGCCTGAGTTACTGTAAAAATTAAAAACATAAATAGTGGCTAATGTGCATGAAGCTTTTTGTTGGTCTAGGAAAATGATTTCTAAATTCCATTTTTCTAGACTTAGGTCTTCCAGCCCAAAGTCACGTGTGTTTCCTCTGTTGAAGGGTCAGAACTTCAACTCTCAGAGCTGTGCTAAACAGCCTTAAAGAGGGGTGCATACTTACTGTGGACTTTTAAAAGTTTAATTTTCAAAAAAAAATACAATTCTACCCATAATTAGCATATGCCAAATTTTTATTTGAGTTCATTAACGAAAGAACCAACAAGATGAAAAGAATAGTTCAAAGCTATCAATTATCAAGATAATAAAGCTAGATAAGATGAAATGAATGCATATTCACATACTACTTCAAAAGAGAAAATAATAGGAATAATTTGCATCTATTTTCTAAAATTAATATCTTTACAGAATTGTAATTTTACAAAGTTATTATATGCATACAGCTTAATTAATAGGGGCAGTAATCTATGTTCTTGAAGTGACCCTGAGGCAAATGTTGCCACAGCATGTCATGAAAGATTATGCTTCCTGTTTTATTTCCAAACATTGCATAATTCTTTTGCCATGAGATATCATAGCCTGTCTACAGTCATATTTTTCTGGAAACATTCCCGACTCTACCAGGCGCTTTCTGAGCAGATCATGTTTTTCATTATATGTCTCCCTGTTTGCAGGACTGTCTTCATCCCGAGGCTGAGGAAATGGCTCAGAAGAGGGCTAGTTGATTGGATTTGCTGTTTTCTCATCTCTCTTGCATCTCCCAGAATTTCCCAAAGTGAGTAAAAGCAGATAAAGTGTGCTGTTTTCCATTAACAATATATGAAGCTAGATTTTTGGTAGTGAATAGAATTAATAAATGGAATAATTTGAATAAACTGAAAAAGTCAAATTCTACTTTATTTTGGACTGTCAAATATGAACATTCAAACTGGCAACTTTTATATTGAAAAGTGTTAGAGTAAACTGAGGCACAATGAGGACCACCAGGTCAGGCGAAGTTGAAGCAATAAGCGAAGTTGATCTGAGCCTGGGTGCAGGTGAAGAGTCAAGGACAATAAGACCACAGGCCCCAAGGGACAGGCAGGAGGAAGGTTTTACAGGGGTGTTTAGGTAGGGAAGGGGAATGGCAGGGAGAAGTGGGAAGCTGTTAGTCTGAGTCTGGGGAGCTGGGAGCCTTGGTGACATCTGTATCTTTCAGGTGTGGCTGCCCAGGGAGACCACTCGTTGATCTCCTTTTGTAAGCTCTGGCTCTGCTTTATCTCTGCATCTGCGGTCAGCAGCTCTGCTTGGGGAGTTTTTCTTCTCTGTTGGGGTCAGGGGGTGGGTCTGACAAAAAGGGGATTCTATATAATATTGTATCATACAGTACATTTTTATTTTGAATTTTGTGGTCTTCAACTTTTATTAACATGCCTTTGTTTCTGTTTCTATGTGGAGACAGAAGCAATGTGTTTTCTTTGCAAAGACTCTCTAACTCCAGGATCATATCCTATAACTTTTTTTGATGGTTGTTGCTAAAATGCTATGGGGTGTGTGTGTGTGTGTGTGTGTGTGTGTGTGTGTGTGTGTATGTGTGTGTGTGTGTACAATGATAATGACAGAAGATCAGAATTTGGCTTGTTTTGATAAGGTTTTGTTTTTGTTTTGTGCTACTGGGCATTGAACACAGGGTCTGCACACTAAGCTACATCTTTGCTCCCACCACTCCTCCTTTCAAGTTTTGAGACAGGATCTCACTGAGTCACTAATTTCCCCACCCTGGCCTCAATCTTTCGATCTTCCTGTTCTAAAATGAACTATAGTTTCTGGCATGTAGCTTAAACAAGTTACAACTTATTCATCCTATTAAACCAAAATTCATCACTTATAATTTCTACTTAGACTGAAGCCTAGAAACTCTCTGGTCAGTTGCTGCTGTGTATCGGTATCGAAAAGCTGAAGAAACTGAAGTCTGATGTCCACAGATGATGACAGTAGCAAGAGACATTGTTCAAATAAAATGGTGCTTTTCAAAATCGTGCATGAACTTCTTACTTCTTTCCTTTTTATGCCAGTCATGCTGCAAGCCTCTTAGTTGGTGCTATCCACACTCAGAGTGGCCCTTTCCCATTCAGTGTGATGTCATGGATGCCAATCATCTCCATAAATACCCACAAACACATCCAGAAATGTGGTTTACTACTCTGTTAGGCATTTCTGAATCCAGGCAAGTTGACCTGTCATAATTATTGGTCACACCCAAAATGTTTTGTACTCAGCATTTGCTGAAAAATGTTTATCAGCCTCTGATCTGAAAGGACAGAGATTAATCCATTAATGGCAGACTGGATCTCATATTTAGTCACAGAAAACAGGGCTGCATAAAATTGACTATACTGCTTGTTTGGGAAAGAAGATCTCAGCACATCATGAGCAGCAGGCAGGGAAGTCAGCTTTGGCAGGTTTACCCCATAGGTCCCGGAATTCCAAGCAGTGAGGTAGTTCATTTAGCCTGACTGACTGAAGATGCACATTGTATTTCTCCTCGATGTTTATTTAAAAAGAAATTATAAGCAGAAAGAAATATTGAAGAGGAACTAAGCCAACTCTTGGGGGATACAAATGGTCCTTTAGCCTGTAATTTCATTATATTAGTATTTGAGCTACATATAGTATAAAGAATTGGACAACTGCCAGAAACAAAAGCAAGAAACAATTACTAGTTAAAATCACAGCGAAAAATTCACCGTGACTTTTCTAAAATGCAAAGGGTGTAGGTTTCAAAGATATTTGCAACTGTATTCTAATCT
This sequence comes from Dasyprocta punctata, assembly GCA_004363535.1. Lineage (NCBI taxonomy): Eukaryota > Metazoa > Chordata > Mammalia > Rodentia > Dasyproctidae > Dasyprocta > Dasyprocta punctata. The sequence continues at coordinate 35,756 of RJWM01010884.1, forward strand.
CCATGTTCTTTTTAGGTATTTATTGCTCAGGATAGGTAAAAATAAGAGAATAATGTGGAAACGAATGAAGCTGTGTGTGAACTGCAGAAATAACAGATACCCTCCAAAGATAAATGACACCATAAAGAAGATTCAACAAAGCACTCAAAATGCAAGTCCTTAGCTACTTGCTTCTTCTCTGAGTATGTAATTCAATTATTGCTGGAATAAGGAACCTAAAAGTTTTCATACTGTATTAAAATTATTAATAAATGGAATATTCAATATTAGCATAGTAGTATTCTTACTGCCGATGGCTTGCTCAGTTGTGATACAATACAGAAAGCAATCTCTTACCAGTCTTCTCTCAGGAGCAATATGCATTTTATCATAAGGTCAGCATTCCTTCTGCCATGTGTCTTACAATGTCTTAATTCTCTGACAATTTTCTCATTACAAATGATGACAAACTTGACGTTTGTATTGCTGCCAATGTATCATGTGATTCTGGCATAAAACTACATTTCAAAAAAAAAATACAAATGTGAGCATTTACACTGAAAACTTACCAAAAAATTCAATCTCATTATAATGCTGGGGATTTAGCTCAGTGGCATAAGCACCTGCCTGGCAAGCATGAGGTCGTGAGTTCAATCCCCAGTACAAAAAAACAAACAAACAAACAAAAACTCAATCTCATTATAAGGAGATCATACACATAGTTGAGAATATGTGTGTGAATTTTTATGACAATTAAAATAAAAACATAAGTTCTTATAGAACATTTTCCAAGCTCTAAGATTATGTCCAAACATTCTGGAGAATCCAGTGAAAATATTTAGTGTATTTGACTTTAAAGTACTACATTTGCGAAATATGCAGTGGAAACATTTGAAAATTTTAAATTCATAAAATGGTCAAATTCTACTCTTTGTGTCTGTTTTCTGTGATACAATGACCACCTGGAGAAATAACCTAGACTAGCATTTGTTTTCTCAAAGTATTAGGGAAAAATCAGTTCAATATCAGTTTGAACCATCATCTTCACAAAACTCAAAATCTTTCTAATCTTAAGAAATATGAGATGGGGTGGGCTGCTGCCAAAGTGGGGACAGCCACATCCAAGTCTGTCTCAGTGAATCAGAGCCATTCTTCGACTGAAGAGGGAGAGAACCAGGCCCCACCCTCACCAGGAGGTGATCCCCGCCTGGAAACCAGTGCCATGCGTGGGCTTCTGCTGGACTGAGGACAGTCACACCCAAGACTCTCTCCTTGAGTCAGCACCATTCTCGGACTTTAGAGGAAGAGAATCAGGCCTCACCTGAAAGTGATCTGGGCTGGAAACCATATCATTTTCACTATTTTGTTGGATTAAATTTTATTCTCTTTTGTTTTGTTTAATTATGTTAAATCTGATGGCATGAGCAGCTATTTGAAAGATAGTTAGGCATATTATGCTAGATATTTTGGATTTACCATTGGCTTGTTTTGAAGTCCTTTACTGCATTCATTGTGTTACTTTTGTTGACTCTATTCTGTTCTGTTCAATTTTTACTATGTCTGAAGGTATCTGCAGCTATGCTGAAGACAACAAAAGGCATTATGGTAACTATTGTTGGTTTCATAAGGTCTTGAAGTCTTGTATCACTTATACTGGTTTATTTTGATTGGTTTTACTCTGCTTTGTTTTCCTTGGTTTTATCTTTTTTAAAATAAAAAAAATTGGAAAGAAATATGAGACTGAGGCAGGAGGACCACCATAAGTTCCAGGCTTGCTTGGGCTACATAATGAGTTTAAAGGCTGCCTGAACTACATACCTTGTCTAAAAAAAAAAAAAAAAAAAAAAAAAAAAAAAAAAAAAAAAAAAAAAAGAATAACAGAAAAGAAAAAGAAAAGAAACAAAGAAATATAACTCTTCTTTCTTAATCCTAAGGGGATCAAATGTTAGATCATCAACCTATTGTAAAAGGGGTAATTTTGGAATACTGCCACATGATAGAAAGTTAACTGTAGAGGACTCTCAAGAGTAGTTGTGCTTGGGGTACCTTCAGAGATGTCTGCAGGCTTTATAAGTGTGGATAAAGCCAAGGCTCTTTCAGACTCTTCAGGGATTTATCATGATTATATCTCTACACTTAGCATCTTTTCTCAAAAGTCTTCCAGGTATTTGGCCAGCCACCGTGCACATGTGTGTGCACACACACATACACACACAGAGTACTTTGGTAAAAATAATTTCTGTATAAACCTAGCCAGGCTGCCATAACAAAACACCACCGATTTGGTGGTTAAAATACCAGCAATATATTTTATCATAGCTCTGGTTGCTCTAAGTCCAAGATTAAGGTACTAACAGGTTCAGTTTCTCCTGAGGCTCCTCTCCCAGGTGCATGGGTGGCCATCTTGTCTTTCTGTCCTCACCTGGCCTTCTGTGGACACACCTCCCTGGTGTCTCTCCTAGTAAGGACTCCAGACCTACTGGATTACGACCCAACACTCAGGACTTCGTTTAATGGTTGGGGTGTGTCTGTGTGTGTTTCATTTCATTTTAACCACCTCTTTAAAGGCTCTATTTTCAAATATAACAACTGGAGGTTAGGGCTTCATCTTGAATTTGGGGCAGAAGGCAGAGACACAATTCAGACCAGCAATTCTTATGATTACAGAGCAGTCTAACAAAATATCAAAATGTTACAAAAAAGAATAAAATTAAAAACAAATCATCTAATTTTCTGTCACTCAGAAATAATTTGAGGAACATGTTATTACAGGCATCTCTCCAACCACTGAAGACTCACTAGCTTCATAGAGAATGTGGTGAATAGATTCCCACCTATGACAATGGAAATGTATATAATTTGCTTTGTAATTAAGTTACTTAAAATTTAAGTGGTTTGGTATTTTATTTAGTTTAATTGATTCTAAAACCAGTATATAAAGTTATTACCCTAAATATTGCTAAATCGCCTTTTTAATAGAGTACATTTATTTCATGTCTAAATGATAGCCACTAATTCTCATCAACATAGTATTTGTGCCTTCTAAATTGCATTACAGAAAAGATTAAAAAAAAGATAAACCTAGTCATTTAAACCATTCAAGACATATAAAAGAAAGAATAGAAAATGAAATTCTCCTAGCTTCTTGTGAGGGTTATTTCTGTCTGCTTTAAAATAATCTCTTTATACTGTTTTATTGGTTTGATTATTAAACAAATACATATGACAGCACCTAAATAGAATCTTTAATTAACTCTTCATAGTATATGTTCAATAAATATTTGCTGAATTAGAAAGTAAATCTTGCTTAATAAGAACCACATGTATTTCATTTTTGAAAACTTATAGAAAGAATTGCTTATGTGGCATTTTATGTTGAAGTCCTATTAAATAAATATCACTCTCTTAGCCTCAGGCATTGGTCTAATGGAGTGGGACTTTATAAAGATATGCTATATAGTCATCCATATGTTACATGATATAATTCTGTTATCCTTAATGTAGCAGAAAAAAATTTAACAGTAATAAAGCACATTTAAAACTTGAGATCATTTTTTTAACTCCAACACATACTATTCTTAAAAGATAGCTCAGATTTTATTAAAAGCAAATTATAAAAATAATATTTCGAATTCATTTATATTTTTGTTTATGTTAATTGCTACATATGACAATGAAATTGGGATTTCATGAATTCTTCCAGATTGTTCTTCTTGGCAATCAATTTTTATAGGTACATGTGGTATTTTGTGTATTGTGTAAGAATTCCATTTGTACTCTAACCTGAAACCAGTGCATAAAATGCCCATAACTCCAATTGTTTGTTAATTTCTTTTCTTATATATTTAATGTTAACTAGCAGTCTTTCTACTTCATCTGCATTTCTAAATTCACTTAAAAAAATATTGGGCACTAGCTAAAGTGTTTTTTTAATGCCATGAAGAAATCTGCCAGTATATAGGGCCATAGCTCTTACTAGCTTAAATCTATGACCTTTATTCTGGAATGACAAGTTGATTGAGCATTAGTATTCATGAATGGCATTTTTTCTTTTAGAACTATGTGGACTCTGCTCTTGTATTCTAGTTTTGAATGCCCAATATGGAAAAGTTTAAAACCAGACTAACATCTCCCCCTTCTCCTGTCTGAATGCTTAAAGAATTTTTTTTCAATAAATTTTAAAAACTTAGCCAGGATATGTTTGAGTGTCAATCACTCCGAATCTATTTTTACTTCTAAAATAAATTGCTTTCCTTCCAACTTGTATATCAAGTAATCTTCACTTTTCAGGGTATTTTTTTCAATGCCTTTCTGTTTCATTTATATTTCTTACCTTAGCAGGAATACTCAGGAGTAGAATTTGTCTTATGATGAATTAGTTTCTCAGTCCTATAAAATAGTTTCTTTTCAGATTAGTTTAACCACTGGTCATTGTCCTTTATGACTATCTTAAGACTTCCCTTATGTTACAAATTCTATTGTCAATCATGTGCAGTGTGGCTCGTTTTGCACAATTAATTTATTGCACTGACAGTGGGAGCTTTTTATTTGCAATTTATTGCTTCCATTCTGTAATCTCTGTTTACTTCATTCCATTTCATTTTCCTCTATAGCATAAAGTGCTCATGAGAAATTTACTTATGTTCCTTCATTTGTTTGTTTGTTTTTTCTCTCCTGAGTGCTTTCTTCATCCATTTATGCCTTCCAGGTTAGTGACCAATGTACATGCCAGGAAGGTGGGCACCCTAACTCCATTCTACAGAAGTTTCTGTGCCTAGGATGCTTCTTTTCATTCCCAGCATACATCTTCATTTGACAGTTTATTTGTATTCTCTATAATATCTCTTATAATAAATCAGTAATCCTAAGTACAGTATGTCCCTGAATTCTATGCGGCAAATTATCAAAACCAATAAAGGGGTTGTGAGAATATCCAAGTTGTAGCTAAGCCAGAAAGATGTGTGAGTAAACCAGGGACTTACTACTTGTAACTATTGTCTAAAGTGGGGTCAGTCTTGCAGAAATTAGGTCTTAACTTAGGGAATCTGGGTTGGCAGTTAGTGTCAGTTTCGGATTTGTTATTAAATTGCAGGACATCAGTTGGAGAACTGGTCTCTGGTGAGAGAAAACCCACATAGTTTTTGAAGACAGAAATGTGAGAAAGTTTCCAATGCCTTATCAAAGCCCTTTGATATTTATAATGTTAGGTTATACCTCTTAATTGCTCAATTTTTGCCATTTCTTCCTTTTGATTTCTTAAAAAGATATTTTAATTTTCTGCTTGCTTCATTTGATAATTTTTTAGTGTTTTCAGGGTCTCTTATCTGACCTAAATCTGGCATATTATTCATAAGGCCTTAGCTCACTGGTGTGAATTCATCTATGCTACAGAGAAGTTTTTGTCATCTTCATTGTACTTCCCAAGGTACTATTTCATCAGGTGAAACAAACTATAAAAGCCACTTGATGATGATATTTGATGTTATAACCCTAAATGCAGAATTTTGATGTTCAAAAATGAATCTATTTATTGTTATAATGACAAGTATATGGGTATTTTCAATCTCATAGCAACAAAGGGCTATAGGAGACATTCAGCCAGTTCTTCCCTTTTCACAAGTAGGAAGCACATGTACTACTGCAATATCACACTCAAAGAAAACAGCAATAGACGTAACATTTGATCTCCTATTAGCACATGGATTATGTTTTACAAATGGTCCTCTGGTAAAAAAAAGTTAAGCAATAATCAACGCATTTGCCTCTGATTCTGCGGATTCGGGGGTGGAGGTGAGGCAAGTCAAAGCCATGGCAGAGCCTCACCAAGGACCCCAGCTGGATATTTCCAGCACCCCATAATCTGTTTCCTATTGATGATGAAGTATTTGTACACACAGAAGTGAGATTTTTTTTTTCTGCAATTTTTTGTTGGTTAATATATTTTCCTTCTCTCACTGTGTAATTACACTGGCTTAGGAACTGCCAGGTTTGTGCCTTTTGCAAAACTCAGCATTTGCTTTGAGTCATAAAAGCAGAAATCCAACTGATCCTTGCCTTGGTGAATTTTAAAAACTAATTGGAAATATCCAAAGAAATGGATCTAAATGTTCAGCCATATTGGCCCAAGATGAGGAAAGGCAGGGAGCTATGTCAGTGCCCTCTGAGATGGGAGGAGGCAGAGACTTCTCTTACCTGTGTTGAGTCAGGAACATACCCAGTGGTTCTACATGCCCTGCCCGGCATTATCTCCTTAAATTCACCACTCCTAACCAGCTGCTTAGGTATCAAATATCACAATGGATTTTCTTTAATCATATGAATTGTTTTAGTAATGAACTTTGAAATAATCTTGATCTGGTTGCCTTTCACAGTAGAATAAGCATTTTAGATAAGGAATATTGTGGTAAACTGAAAAATAGCTGCCCAAAGATAGTCACTTATGAATCTCTAGAACCTGTGAATATATTTCCTAATATGGCAAAAAGGACTCTGGAGTTGTGAATAAGTTAAGGATCCTGATAAAGCGAGGTATTCTGTATTATACTGGTGAATGCAACAAAATCACACAGAAAATATAAAAAGAATCAGGAGAGCTGGCAAAGGGATGAGATGAGAAATGCAGAATGGATACTGAGATTTGAAGTCAGGGGCATTACACTGAGCTACATCCCTAGTCATTTTTGCAATTTTTTTATTTTGAGACAGTCTTGCTGAAGCCACTAAGTTGTCCATTCTAGGCTTGAATTTGTGATCCTCCTGCCTCAGCCTTTCAGAATCCTGGGGTCTACAGGTATGCACCATCACACCCATCTCAGACAGATATTTTAAAATCTACATTGCTGGCTTTAAAAATAAAATGGGGCCACCAGTCAATGCAGAGAGCCTCAATAATCAGTAAAAAACAAGCAATGGAACCTCCTCTATAACCACCAGAAAGGATGCTTCTCTGCTAAACCATTTTAGAAGTTTGGCTTCCTCAAATGTAAAATAATACATTTGAGTCATTTTAAGCTGTTAGGTTTGTAGTAATTTGTTACAGCATCTTTAAGAGCCTAATACAAAAACAAATTCATGACTCAACAATTGCATGCTGAATTCAGAGTAATACAACATGACTACAGCAAAAATTCTAAAATAAATATAAGATATGGTACTATCCAATAATATCTAGGGTTGTTGAAAAGCGGGAAGCAGATCCTCATCTATTATTGATGATTTTAAAAAGCATATCATAAAGAATACGGACTTCTATCTTTTCAAGTACCTCTATTATTTTTAGAAACTGATAAAGCAATTTCGAGAGACAGAGGATTTTTAATAACCATTTCCTGGTGCATCACATTGAAAAGACATGCTTCATTTTAAACCACCGGTTCCCACTACTGCATAAGCAAGTGCCCACTGAGCTATGAAAGCTTTTGGCTGAAGCATGACCCCAGCAGAATTCTTGTCTTTGTGCCTGACTATGCTTTCAATTTTCACTCCAAGGAAAGACTGTATGTTTTCAAGTACAGAGATATTACCCATAAGCTTGAGAGTATAGTTTTATCATGCTATAGAGAAATTAAGGGCCTATGTTTCCTAAAGAGACTTCTAAAAGCCTTTGCGAACAATTCCAGGGAATTCCTTTGCCTGTGTCTTCCTCCCTTTCTGCTAAGAAATAAATAGCGAGATTAACAGCTACTCTTTAGGCACCACTGATGCTGACATCAGCCTTTCCATCCAGGCTCTGCCACTAATTGGGGCATAATCCTTTTGTCATTTTGTCAGACACTTCCGATGGCCCCTTCTTCCTTCCTGCATCAAAGCCCTCTGGCTGGCCTAGAGGACCCCTTTGCAAACGATCCTCTCAGGGCAACCTAATCACCTACTACACAGACTTTCTCACTTAAGAAATTGACATACAACCAATAGGCAGCTCAGATAGTATTTTTTCACTGAAAAAGAATTTCACAAGGTTCTGAGATGTTAGCACCACCCTGCAAGATGTCAATTAACGTATTATATATTAAAAGTATTCATGCTACTTCCATAACATATTTCCCTCCCCTTCACTCCAAAGTGAATAAATGTGAGTGAAAGTTGCCTCTCATGTAGTTGAACGGGTTTCTTCCTATGATTACGTGTTCAGTATGCAGACAAAATCACAAGCAGCATTGTGAATCAGTCCAGAGTGTTCTAATGAGAGAGGCAATGTACATAGTGCTTCTGTTAACTCTAAAATGGTTTTGACTTAAGTTTAGATGTGGTTAAGAAGGGCCTCTGCTAAGCAAAGAAAACACATTAGTCCATACACACACACACACACAAAAAAAAAAAATTTAAAATAACTTTATGGTGGCACACAAGGCGTGCTATCACTTGAAACTAATCATTTTCTGAGTAACCAAGAAATAAAGAATGGTTAATTTTAATTCTCGCTCACTCTCTGTAGGAACCTTCTGCTCCTCTCAAATCTCTCTGAGGTTTCATCCTTCCTTTCGCTTTGGCTATGATTTTTTATTCTTCCCAGTCATAAAACATGTGAATTTGGAGCTACCATATCCGGACATTTCTAAATTCTATGCATTCCTCACCGCCTTTCTCATTCCTGCTTAACGCATTCCCTGTCTCATCTGGCTGTGACAGATACTCTGTAAACCCACCACACACCTCATTATATGAGAATAGGATTCCCCTTCTTTTAGGGAGCTCCTTTTTTCAACTTTTATCATTCTCTTATCATTCTGTTATCAGTGGGAACTAGTTAGTTTTCATCAAAGTGAACACAGTAAATGATACCTAATTAGCTGGAAACTTATTATATTCACTCAGTCTTTTTTTTTTTTTTTTTTTTAAGGCAGGGTCTCACTATGTTGTTCAAGCTGGCCTTCCACTCAATATATATTGTTGGCTTGCCTCGATCCTCCTGCCTCCATGGCACATACTCTGTCTTCATCGCATTAATTAGCCCAAGGACCAATCACTTCTCTAAAACTGTAGACAGAGTTGGTGTGACGTGTTCTTTTACTCCTCATCACCAGCTGTGTGATGAAACTAGTGGAGAAGGTCAACCTGCTTTGTCTAGAAATCAATCTGCAGTATAGGAAAAGAGAAATAAAAGTAGGAGATCAAATAGTTAAGATACAAACCATTCCCACAGCCAACTTTACTCATATTTTTAGATGCTTGATTAACGAAACTTTCCTTCATGCTAAGTAGGATTGAGACTTTGTCACTTACGAACAGTCCTGCAGACCTCCAGGACTTCTTTTGCATAGGTTTGTCCTCCCATTGGATTGTGTGATTTGAAGACACGTAGCCAACTTGAATTTAGCGAATACTTAATATCATCTTGGAAGAAATCTCAGGAAATATTTGTGGTTGATTAAGGAAAAAATTCACAGAGCAGATAAATTACATGTTTAACATACATTAGCAGATATTATTCATTCTATTTGTTACATACAAAAAGAATGTAATAATTGACCAAAGTCTTATCTCTTTGTCTCTGTGTTACTATTTAAATTACTCCATTTTTGATTCTTTGAAGTGTTTCCTGTGCTGTTTGGGCTTTGTTCATGAAGTCTCTGTCTACCCCTATGTCTTCAAATTTTCTACCTACTTTCTCTTCCAGTAGATTTAGGGTTTCTTTTTTAATATTTAGATATTTGATACATTTTGACTTTAGTGCATGCTGATAGACATCAGTCTAGTTTAAGTCTTCAGCATGTACAAAGTCAGTTTCTTTTCTTTTTTTTTTTTTTTTTTTTGTACTGGGAATTGCATTCAGGGTCTCACACTTGCCAAGCAGGCACTGTGCCACTGAGCTACATTCCTAGCCCTAGAGAGCCAGATTTCTACCACCGTGTATTAGAGGCTAACTTTCTTCCAGTGAACATGTTTGGCCTCTTTGTCAAAGATAAGGTGACTGAATGCATTTGTAGTTGTGCCTGCATCTTCTAATCTATTCTGCTGGTCCTCAGGTCTGTTTTTTTGTCAGTACCCTGCTGATTTTATCAGAGTAGCTTTGTAGTAGCTTTTGAACATCAAAAGAAATCATCAACAAAGTGAAAAGATGACCCAGAGAGTAGGAAAAAATTTTAGCCAGCTGTCCATCAGACACAGAACATGTATCTAGGACATATAAATAATTGAAATAAATCAGATCCCCTAAATTGAAAGACTCAATCCAAAAATGGACAGCTGAGTTGAACACATGCTTCTCAGATGAAGAACTAAAATCGCAAACAAATGTATGGAAAAATGATCAACATCATTGGTCATTCAAGAGATGCAAATTAAAACAATGCTGAGATTCCATCTTACCCCAGTAAGAATGGCTATCATCAAGAAATCAACCATTAACAAATGCTGGCAGGGCTGTGTGGAAAAAAGGAACACTTCTATACTGTTGGTGGAAGTATAGACTGGTGCAACCACTATGGAAATAAGTGTGGAGATTCCTCAAAATCTAGGATTAAAGGTCTCATTTGACTCAGCTATTTTCCTTCTGGGTATTTTTCCAGAAGAATTAAAAACATCATACCACAGTGATACCTGTGCACCCATGTTTATAGCAGCACAATTTGTAATAGCTAAATCTTGGAAATAACCTAAATGCCTGTCAACCATGGAATGCATAAAAAAAATGTGGTATTTTTACACAATGGAGTACTACTCAGCTATAAAAAAGGATAAACTTGAGACATTTATAGGGAAAGGGATGCAATTTGAGACCATACTAATAAGTAAAATAAATCAGACTTACATGTGTAAACATAGTATTTTTTCCCTAGTGTAAGAAGCTGAATGAGTAAATAAGATCCAAAGCTTACAATAGATATTGTGAAATTGAATGTAACTGTTCAAAAGGAAAGAAAAACTGGGATGGGGGAAAGGAGACAAGAAGGAGGGGAAAATGAAAAATAAATTAATATATATGCATACACATAAAATACTAGTTACACTAGTAATTGTTGTGAGTTCACTGAAAAGAAAGATTTGTTCCTATATTATTTAATCAATTGTTTGTGCCTATATTTTGTAATATGAGCAACTGCTTTGAAGATAACAGTACACAATGTACTAACCATTCTCTATATTCTCTATAATCTCATCTTGAAATTTTGTACCATTGTTCTTATTCTTTAAAATGAAAAAACGAATAAATAAATTAATTTACTTTTCTGACCACTAGCTTTCTCTCTATATTTTAGATGGAGAATAAAAATATCTTCATTTTAAAAATTTGAGTGCTGGGGATTTAGCTCAGTGGCCTAAACACCTGTCTGGCAGGTGCAAGGTTGTGAGTTCAATCCCCAGTATCAATAAATAAACAAATAAATAAAATAAAAAATTTGAGTTACCAGGCAGAAATTCAATTTAATTTTTCATTAAACCGAAAAGTGCTTTTCAGTCTTATCTAACTAAAGAGTAGGTTTCTAGATAAGTTGGGTGTGAGTAAGCAAATTATACCCATCTCTCCATTTCTTAATTTTTCCATTATATTTATTTTCAGATACATTTCTTCTAACTAGCAACAAAAGTAGCTATGAGAAGCTCCAGGATTCCATTCAACTCATGACAAAATCCAAGTGGAAAGAAATGTCTTCTCTCCCAATAACTGCAATGTATGTCTCATTTGGTCAATTTGACTCACACATTGTAACTTGATCTAATCACTGAAGCTACAGAAGAGTAAAGTAGTCTACTGGTGAATCACGTACCTTGTAGCCAACAGATGGAGTAACCCTCCATTGGACTCACATATATTGTGGATGGGATGCTACAGTAGGCTGAATAATTTACTCTACAAAGTGTCCACATCCTTATTCCTGGAATCCATAAATGTTGTGATGAAAGGCAAAAGTGATGCCGCAAATGTGATGAATTTACAAGTTTGAGTGGAGAATATTCTACTGTACCATACAAGTGGACCCAATGTTATCACAAGGGTTCTTCAAGGAAAGAGGGAGATGTAACTATCCATTGGAAATGAAAAGGATTGAAATCCTTAACAGTGAACTGGAACTCTAATTAAAATACTTAACCAAGGAACTCCAGTTAAAGGCATCCTACTCTCTCATGTAGTGTAAGACAGCAACAAATCTCTGATGTCAGGTCCACTTACTCCTCCTAAAGAGTCCTGACTCCTCTCTAAAAGATATGCATAGACTTCCTTATCTTCTCCTTATCTAAAGCTAAAAACTTCCTGTGGGCTAAAGGAGAGTGACCTTGTTGGAATTGCAACTGTAAACATAATTTTGCTGCTAAATGATCCAGGAAAAAGACATTCTTTAGATAATTACATTTGCTGGTAAGATTCTTTTGCCATATCCTCAAACCCTCATAAAAACCCCAACCTCTCACCCGACTGCAATTTCTTTCTTGGAAACTCACCTGTTACTACCCTTGGTTTGACACCTTGAACTAAATAATTTTTTTCTTTCCATGTTCTTTGTCTATTGGTAAATTCTTTTGCTAGTCTTTTTCACCAAGCCTTAGTATCAGTCTCACATAGCAGTAGGGGATTAAAGATAGGACAGTAATATAGTCATCGACATAGGATTGTTATGACATGCTTTTTCAGGTGAGGAAAAAACTTTTTTATGGCCTCTTATGTTCTTTGTGTGGGCACTGTGTATTAAACTCACATAGAAAAGTTATAGGGAAAAAAGCATATAATTTTTAAAATGTGTTTTACATGTATGGGGATTTCATTTGAAATGTAAATAAAAAATAGGAAGAGGAAGAGAAAGAAGTAGAAGTAGAAGTAAAAATTCTAAGGAAGCACTGAAACCCAGGGGATTGTACACCATTTTAATAAAAAGGGATAGATGTATTGTAGAGTAGTGGTCAGACAAAACTGGTGTGGATTTTTAGATATCAATAATTCCAGTTTACTTGATAACTGAAGGGGCACAAAATGAATATAATTAGATAGTGATGAAAAAAGAACCAGAGTCAGACAGCATAATTATTATAGGTTTTCTCTTTTCAGACTGCAGTTGGAGGATCACAAACCTACATCTCAGTGCAAAATCAAGGGAAACAAAGCACAACCAAGTTGATACAAAGAAAGGAATTTTCTGCTGTGAGCATCAGGTAGGTAGGTTTGTAGGGTTTTTTTTTTTGTTTGTTTGTTTGTTTGTTTTTCCACAAGAAATCCTTTGAGTATGATAGGAACATTATAGCCCTGAATTTTCTGGAGAAATTTGAATTGAGTGCATCTCCTGTCTCCATACTCTTGTGCTATTAAGTCTCTGATGACTACCAAATAATAATTATAGTAGTATTGTTTGAAATTGTTGCAGTGATTTTTAGAATCTCCACTTGGGAGTCCATTTTCTTCTTGACTTGCTTGGTCTTCCCCACTGCAGTATATACACATTTATTTATTACGTCTTGTGAAGAATGATGGTGGTATAGGAGTCATGTTTTACCTCTAGGGAACTGAAAAAACGGATGAAGCACACACACACACACACACACACTTCATACACAATTTTTGCATCTTTGAGGAATGTGTGAATTTCAGCTGTGCTGAAAATGTATGTTTGGCGTGCTATTTGTATAGAACCTGATGCACAAGCAGATGAGGAGGAATTTGAAGAGTTTGCTGAGCAGAATATGGAATTACTTACTCAGGGCAGTCTTAACTACTTAGGATGTACCTATCCCCTTGAACTTCAGAAAACCGAGGCACAAATTTGAAAGAAATTATTTTCAGGTCTGTCCTCCTTTCCTCCTCTGAAGTGTCACTGCTCCTGTCACTGTGATCCTCTTACCTCCATAATCTTTGTGAAACATTCCATTTCTCAGCCAAATAACACTTTGAATTCCAAATGTCAAACATTTTCCCATTTTAGTTGCTCCTATGAGCCAAAACACAGCCAGTTAGATTTCCATTTAGTTGGCAAATAGGAACGTTAGCTTATGTTATCATAAAAAAGATATCCTTGTGTTGATGTACACATGAAAAATTCTTACAACTCTATGACAAGTGAAATGTGTGCTTTGAAAGTTTGAACACTAGGAAATCTTTCCTAACGCAGTATCAAAAGCTATGAGGTTTTCCCAGGCCACTTCTCATCAAATCCATCTTAGTCTTTCCTGATTATAATGAGCATAAAAATGCACAGTGATATTAATAGCACCATTGAAAGTAATCCCTGTGACTAAGCAAGCATCTGTCTTTCTAACCTTGCCAGTGATAATACATATCAATATCATTGTCAGTAACCATGCCTTCTCACACAAAGGACAAGCACCATGAGCATCTATCCTTGTCACTTACTTGTTACGCATTTCAATTCCTCCATTAGTGCTTTTTGTCAGGTTAATTACAAAGGTTCTTTTTCCCCACATCTAGGATTGATCTCTGAATCCACAGATAATTCTGACTTGCTAATTGTATCTTTCCGTGCTGGAGACATCTACTAGATGACCATTATGCCTGGCTGACAGTGATTATTGTTGGTATGAAAAGACTAGAATTCTGTCATAGCTTGCCTTGGCTCAGTACTTTGGTGATAGTACTGTGTTATGAGTTTGTGTGGAATCAGAATGAGATGCTTGGTTTTCTCTAAAACAGTATCTCTTCTTTGTGGCAGAATATTTTTATCCTCTTGGGATTTACAGGTAATGAACAACAATAAAAATAGCAACAGTAAAACCTTGCTGAATTGATATGCACAACAGCAAAGTTGTGCTGAGTCCATGGCTGAATACCACTGTTACAGAACTTTAAAAGTTGCAATGCAATAGACTCCCTTCCTTTTACAATGTTGTGTCACCTGTTGAGACTAAAAAGCAGAGACAATCTGGAAAATCCTAACAGAATGTACTAAAGAATTTCACCTCTACCCCAAATGGTTTGCCCCAGAACCTTGTTAATGTCAATAGACATTCTTGATTTTCACAATAAGAGAAGAGATCTAGAGGGCAGAGGCCAGGGAGGCTAATATTCAACAATACACAGAAAAACCTACAACAACGAAGAACTGGCTAGCCTCAATTGTCAATAGTCTTTTGTGTGTGTTCATGTATGTGTGAGTGTGTATGTGTGTTACTTTAAAGAGAATAAAACAAAACAAAACAGAACATAACAGAACAAAGCAAATCAGAACAGAACAATGCAAGCAACACAGGACTTCAAAACAAGAAAATAGGAAATCAACAGTGGCTACCATAAGGACTCTTATTTTCTTTGAAATAGTTGTCCATACCTTCACACATAATAATATCAAAAAATAACCAAATACTATAAAACCAAGCAAAAGAATGAAAGCGTTATAGGACTTCAAAACCAGATAGCAGGAAATGAACAATTGTTACTATAATGTCTCGTTATCTTCAAAACAGTTATTCATACTATCACACATAATAAAATCAAATAAAACACAACAGAATAAAACCAATCAAAACAAAAGAATAAAGGCATTATAGGACTTCAAAACAAGATGATAGGAAATTAGCAATGGCTACCATAATGTCTCACTTTGTTCAGTATAGCTGTTCATACCCTTACACGTAACAAAATCAGACAAAACAAAACAGAATAAAACAAATTAAACAAAAGAATGAAAGCATTATAGGACTTCAAAACAAGATAATAGGAAACGAACCATGATTACCAGAATACATCTCATTATGTTTGAAATAGCTGCCCATACCATCAGACACAGTAAAATCTAACAAGACAGAACAAAACCAAACCTAACAAGATTATGAAAACAATACAAGAGTTCAAGACAAGACAATAAGAAATTAACAGTGGTTACCACCTTCTCCTCCTAGGTGTTTCCTCCCTTATCACTTTTATAATATCTATTGTGCTTTTATGGATTCCACTAACTCCTTCTGTTTTTTGTGCTAGTGTTCATCTGTGTGAGTTCTAACTATTTTGCCCATGAACATGATCTCCAGTTGCATCCATTTACCTACAAGAGCCTTGAGATTATTCTACTTTACAGCTGGGTAGCTTTCCATTGTATGAAAATACCATATGTTTCTTACACATTCTGCAGTTGATGGGCAAGTTGCCCTTACTTTTATTCTGATCTCCACGTGGAACAATTGTTTTTTCTCTTTTGATTTTCAGTCTATGAATTTTCTTTTGAGTTAAATGTGTTTCTCGTATACAGTATACTGATGGATCTTGTTTCTTGATCCATTCTGCCTGTGTTTCTTTTTATTGCTGAACTGAGACCATCTACATTAATGGTTACAACTCATATGCATTGATCTGTCTCTGCAATGCTATCCTCTTTCTCTTGGTCCTTCACTTTTCCCCTTCATTCTATTGCCTGTCCAGTTTGGCAATCCTTCTCTGTTGCTGTTCCTGAAACCATGGTCATCTTTATCTCTCTCTAGAATATCCTTCAGCACTCTCTGTAGGGTTGTTTGGTGGTCATGAATTCCTTCAGTTGTTCTTTTTCTCCGAAGTATCTTATTTTTCCATCAATTTTGAAAGATAGTTTTACAGGGTACATCAATATAGTTTGAAAGTTGTTTTCTCAATAGAAAACTTCCCAAACATGGGAAAAGGATCTGGAATACAGATAAGTGAGGCATATAGAACTCCAACTAGCCATAATCAAAGTAAATCTACACCCAGATGTATAATAATCAAGATCCCAGAAATTCAGCACAAGAGCAGAATATTAAAAGCCATTAGAGAAAAGAAACCAATCACCTACGCAGGAAAACCAATCAGAATCATGGCAGACTTCTCAACACAAACCATCAAATCAAGAAGAGTCTGGAGTGAAGTGTTTCAAATCCTGCCAATAGTCTTAAAGCTGAGAATCTCTTCCTAAGTAAAGGTGACCATCATCGTTTGCCAGTATTCTATTTATAATGTCCCTTACACTGAAACGCAAAGTTCCAAAAATTTAAAAGAAGGCTTAGTGTAGTTTCCTTTAGGGAGATGCAACAGTCCTGATTTAAAGTCACTTTCATATTCTTCTTTACTGGTGGTGTATGCCTGTAATCCCAGCACTTGGGAGGCTGAGGCAGGAGGATTGTTGCAAGTTTGAGACACACCTGGGCTACAAAGTAAGCTCAAAACCAGCCTGAACTGCATATGGAGACCCTGTCTCAAAAAGACAAAGAGAGAGACAGAGAGAGAGAGAGAGAGAGAGAGAGAGAGAGAGAGAGAACATGGTTTTAGTGAAGGTGGAGATGATCTGGATTTCTTTAAACCTGATCTTTAGTTGGCAGACAAGAAAATGTATTACTTCTCCAAGCACATGCCAAAGACAACTGAGGATTTTCAGACATGCAATGCATTACATCTTCTAAAATTTACATCTTCCAGTAACTTTAACATCTTCCTTCTTTACCATCTTCTTCCAAACAAATACATATTTCCTTATAAGCAAGTAGAATGAATAATATATCAAATGAAAAACATTCTTTAGCACCAACAATTATGTGTAAGTCATATAATTACAGAGTAAAAAAAAAACTCATCAATATTGGTTACAGTAGTTGATATTATTCAGTTTTACATATAATGGCAGAGTTAGAACTGACACTCATGTCTCTTGATTATTTACCCACTGCCTTTTCCATAAGTTCCTACACTTTTCAGATGTGAGTATGACACCTAAAGTTCCAGGTAAATAATATCAAATTTGGCCATGTAGAAATTTTTAAAATCTTTTTAGTTTTCCCCCAAATGGAGCTAAGAACATCATTTGTTTACTCAAGTAGTAATTAAATCTCAACTATGAAGAGATGAGAATATTAAGTTCTAACAGCATGATGTAGCTCATACTAGTTCCCAATGATACCTGCCTCAAATGTACCATTCTCTAAGTTCTTTTTACAATATTACTGTGACACTACTCTCAAAGAGTGGTAAGTTTTATTTCCTCTCTCCTTGAACCTGGCCAGAGCTTTTCACCTTCTTTGCATATTAGAGTCAGTAAATTGTGAGTTATATATGTGACTTCCAAGGTTATTTCATAAAATTTCCATGCAACTCTGCGTTTTTACTTTTATGTATTCACTCTTGGAAACCAAACACTGTGCTGTGAGAAATTCAAGTAGTCATGTGGAAGGAACACCTACTGGAGTCTGTCAAGAGCTCCAGCTGCTGTCATAATAGGTAGCCAGCATCTGTGTTAGACATGTGAGTGAGTGAACTTTTGGTGATTCCAGCTCCTTGGGTGAGGGGTCACCTCTAGCCTTCATGCTTTTCTAGACAATGCCATGCAGAACACAGAAACACAGTCTCTATTTAATTCATTTTAAATTGCAGATTTGTGAACAAGATAAATTATATCTGATGCTTTAGACCACTAAATTTGGGAAACTTTATGAGTAGATTCCTGAAACAACTGACCTCAAGTTTTTGAATCATATGATTAACCTAAGATCCTGTGAATATGCTGTCACAATAGATTTTAATAATTATATGTTCAATAATTAATCCAATCTACTAGACACTCAGAGTGAAGTTCCCAATCTGATTTGGCAAATTTTAAAAACTGTAATGATTGTCAACTGATAAAATGACATGCTGTGTTGTGCAGCAGTGTTTTGTATGCTAAATGCAGTCTGCTCCACAAAGATAAATCCACTGTCTGTTGTTGAGCAAACTGGAATTTTAACAGTAAAAGGGTCAGTAGCTAATGTGCGGTAAATTTATCACCATAAAGGACTCTATGTTTTCAGTAGTAGGTAGGCAAAGAGCCTCTCCTCTGGCACATGGAACATCTTATATCTCAACTTCACTTATATCCTTTTTTTCACCTCTGAGTAGTTCATGTGTGATGAATCACCAAATAAGGAAGAAGAAGTGAAAAGCTAAGTAATTTTGACATGTCTTTAAAAACTGTCCTTGGATGTAGAGTTGCAAGCACGATTTTCCAGACCTTAGTTTTGTCTGTAAATCAGCCAAATATCCTCATAATCAGACATATGTTTTTGTGAGAAGAAGCATCGTTCTTTTTCCTGGCTGTCCTCCATTATAGCAGAGGATGTGGCATGTAAACTCACCTAGGATCTCCTGGTCAAGTGTGTTCAATTTATGAAGTCTTAGATGTGGTCTACAATGAATTAATTACTCCTGGGAGCAAAATGCTATCTTATAGATCAAAGCAGTATTTAAGATTTATTTGTACTAGTGAAATAACTCACAATAATGTAAGATATTTTATTCTAAGTCTATGGTCTCTCAGAGTTGAAAAATAATCCCTTTTCTTGGAAGCCAGGGATATAAATTGAGGTCAGTTTTCTGGAGAACTAAAGTTTCTAAATGCAAGAATTATTTGAAAGTATAAAAGCAGGTTGAAGAATAGAAAGGCAGGAGAAAAAGTTGGGAAATAATTACTCCAACCAAGGCTAAAAACTTAATGCAAATTAACAAAGCTTGCTATTGATGCCAAGGTAGAAAAATAGACCGAAGACATAGAAAGCCCTCACATAGACTAATACACTTAAATACACTTAATATAGAATGGAACTGGCTCTGTAGGTAATTAGGAAAAGGATAAGATGCTAACCAAATATGTTGACACAACAGGCTTTCCAACAAATTATGTAAGAAATTGGAGTCATGTATCAGGCATCTGGTTACTCAATACTCAAAAAATCAATTCCAAGTAGTTTATATAAAAATGAAAGACAAACTTTAAGAAAAAAAGTGTAGGTAAAAAAAAAAAGTATGAACTCAAGGGCAGAGAAGGTTATCTTTAAAAGGATGTACGAAACAAAAATTTAAAAGGAAAAATGATAACTTTAGCTACATTAAAATTGAGACACATTAAACAAAACAAGATACTAAATAATCTATTCCTCTAAAATCAATTGAAAATTATAAAATGGACAAAAGTTTACAAATAAGAAGGGTTTGTGATATGGCTCCTTGGTAGAGTGCATGGTCAGTATGTATGAGTGTCCAATGCATAGCCCCCACCAAATAATTAGTAATCAGTAAATGAAAATTACAAATAAAATCATATACCCTATTAAATAACTAGATGGGCATTTTTTAAAGTTTAATTTTTATTGTTTTATTTTACTTTAAAGGGAAAAAAGCACAGAAAAATAAAAAAAATCAAACACACAAAAACAAAAGCCAAACAACAGCAGCAACAACAACAATAATTATACAGGATTTCAAAACAAGAGGATAGCAATTTAACAATGGTTCTTATATTGCATATTGTTATCTTCAAAATAGTTGCTCAGGTTACCAGATGTAGCATGCAAAATTAATCAAACAATATGATTTCCCTTTGAAGAGTTTCTTTCTCTTTCATTATATTTATTGTAACTTATGGATCTTATTTACTTCCAGGTTCTTATACCAATGAGACAATATGGTGTTTATATATGTGAGTGTGATTTATTTCACTTATGAGTATGGTCTCTAGTTGCATCCATTTACCTATAAAAGTCTTTAGTTTATACTTCTTCCCAGCTGAGTAGTACTCCATTATATAAAAATGCACATCTTTTTTATCCATTCTTCAGTTGATGGACATTTGTGTTTTTCCAAGATCTGGCTATTACAAACTGTGAAGCTATAAACATGTGTGCACATATATTGCTATGGTATGATGTCTTCCATTCTGGGAACATATCCAGAAGGGGAATATTGAGGTGGGGTGGAACATCTAATCCTAGTTTTTGAAGAATCTCTGCACTGATTTACACAGTGGTTTTACCAGTATACGCTCGCACCAACAGTATAGAAGTGTTCCATTTTTCCACACTGCTCTGCCAGTATTTGTTTTTGGTTGATTTCTTGATGGTAGCCATTCTTACTGGGGAGAGATGGAATCTCAGTGTTGTTTTAATTTGCATCTTTCAAATGACCAATGATGTTGAACACTTTTTCATATATTTATTTGCCATTTGTATTTTGTCATCTGAAAAGCATGTGTTCATCTCAGTTTCCCATTTTTGGATTGGGTCTTTGAATTTGGGGAGCCTGATTTTTTTCAATTCTTTATATGTTCTAGATAGAAGTCCTTTCTCTGAATGACAGCTGGGAAAAATCTTTTCCCAATTCATGCATTGACTTACTTTTCACTCTGTTGGTGATTTCTTTTCATGTACAAAAATTTTTAATAAGACAAGATCCCAGTTGTTGATACTTTGAAGTACTTCCCATGCAGTTTGAGTTTTGTTCATGAACTCACTGCCTACCCCTATGTCCTCGAGATTTGTACCTACTTTATTTTGCAGTAAATTTAGTATTTCTGTCTTAATATTTAGACCTCTGATCCATTTTTACTTTAGTTTAGTATGTGGTGATAGGCATGAGTCTAGTTTAAGTCTTTGGCATGTGGAAAGCCAGTTTTTTCTAGCACCACTTACTAAAGAGGTTATTTTTCTTCCAGTGAGCATGTTTGGACCCTTTGTCAAAGATAAGGTGAGTACATGTGTTTGTAGTTGTGTCTGTGTTTTCTATTCTGTTCGCTTGATCCTCAGGTCTGCTTTTTTTGGCAGCACCCAGCTCTGTAGTTTCTTAATTCGTTCTTCCAGTCTGTTTCTTTTGACAGGTGAATTGAAGACATTTACATTGATGGTTATAACCAATATGTATTGACTTATCTTCATCATGTTATCTTCCTATTGTTTGTTCTTTACATTTTCTAAGTACTTGTACTGCTTGTTAGTTTCTTTCTACTGCTGTTGTTGGAAGTGTGGTCATTTTTATCACTTTCGAGAGTGTCTTTCAGTAGTACTCTTTCTAGGTTGGTTGGGTGGTCAAGAAGCTCTTCAGTTTTTCTTTGTCATGCAAGTATCTTATTTCTCCATTAATTTTGAAAGATAATTTTGCAGGGCACATCAATCTGGGTTGGAAGTTGTTTTCTTTCAGGACTTGAAATACTTCACTCCAAGTTCTTCTTGACTTAATGGTTTGTGTTGAGAAGTCTACTGTGATTCTGATGGGCTTCCCTTCATAAGTTATCTGTTTCTTTTCTCCGATAGATTTTAGTATTTTGTTCTTGTGTTGAATTTCTGGGATCTTCATTATTATATGTTTGGATATAGATTTATAGCTTGGCAATTTTACAGTCCAATTATAATAAGTTTTCATAATGGAATGAAATAATAAAAATATCATATACTGAAAATGGAAATGAGGAAACCCCTTTGAAAAGCAATTTACCATACTCTAGTAACTTTGAACATATGCAGGTCCTATCATACCAGCGATCCCCCCATGAAAATATCATGGGCATGTTTGCAAAGCAACCTACAAATTTTCACAAATGTGTTTTTTATAACAAAACATAGGGCCAACCTCAATCTCCATAGACTTTGGTACAAGTACTTTGTAGTGTATTACCATAATGGACTATTACAGCACATTGGAAATGAAGGAGCTATAACTATACACATTAGTGTGACTGTACACATAATCAATATAGAATGCTGTGTTAGTCATACAGCAATATACTGGTAGTCACTTTGATTTTAGTACTTTTTAAATATCCTATAAATATATGTCTAGAAACATGTAGAATAAAATGAGACATAACTTACAAGTGTATTACTCATTACTCTCCACAAAATAGAAAACCAAGAAGGAATACATGAGAATGAGTAATGAGATTCCAGATATTAAGTATGTCTAAAATAAGTAGGAACAAATATTCAGGTAGAGATTCACAAAACTCTTCAAGGTTGTCTTCTGTTGAGGTGACTGATTGCTTCATAGTGTCCCTTTTATCATCATTCTTTCTTTAAATCATACAAACATGGTATATATTCTTATCCAAAAGATACATTTCAAAATACAAGCAACACAAATAAAATAGTATCATGCCATCTGATGGCAGGTTTCACATCCAAAGTTTCTGATACCTTTTTGTAAACTAAGAAGCAGAACTAGGTTGATCAAGTTTCATTTCTGAGAAGCATTCAGAATCAGCTGTTCCATGTCAACACAAGACAGAGAGAGCGCGGTTCCTGTTACTCAAGCTCTGAATAGATAAACAAATGTTATTATAAGAGGAATACAAAGCCCAAGACCTGCTTTATTTAAGAGGCACTCGCTTGATTTTTGCTTTTTCAGCATTATCCTGTCCTAAATATTCCCCAAAGAATGAGATCCGCATAAAAACCTTCCCCACACTGGTCTATGAATGTCACCCTTTCACTGTGGTGGGTGGCATCAGGACCCCTTGCTTTTTTCATGACCAGCCTTCAACATATTGTTTAATTATCATTATTATGTTTATTTCCCTTCATTAGATGGAATCAAAAGTGAAATACAGCCTTAAATTTTATTTCCAATCAATAAAGACCTCCTGGAGTAAGATCCATCATCCTATTTTAAACACATTCAGCAAACAAGAATTATACCAAATCTTTGTCTCCAAGGATCACAGTTCATGAAATTACATAAATCATAAAAATTAAGAAGATATTCAACTGTGGGAATAAGTGAAATACTAAAATGTTTCATTTTTTGGTAAAACTTTTTTTGGTAAAATTGACGCACAGTGAATTGTATATATTTATTGTGTAAAATTGGACACATTTAACATATACATACACCAATGGAAACTGTTATCCAAAGGACTTACACTGTAATCAAAGAAAGCAATTTTATCATCCCTAAAACTTTTTTTCATGGTTTTTTGTAATTTTCCCTCCCTTGACTTCTCACTGGGAAGCCGTGAATCTGCTTAATTCTCATTTCCTGTAATTTATATGACAAGCTTACATTTTCAAGAATTTCATTTAAATGAATTCATGCAGTATGTTTTGTGGAGAACTAGTTTTGCTTCTTCCACCAAGTGCTGTGATAATGAAACTAAACTGTATCATCTTATCTATCAGTAACATTAACCTTCCCTGCTCCTAAGTGGTATTCTATTATATAGATACATTACAATTTATTTATTCTCTCTAAAAAGGAAGTAATACGAGTATCAATTTCTCAAATTTTATATTTTTAGAATGGAGATGCCACATTAAGAGTTACTACCTACATGTATCTTGCTTTGGCCTTCTACTCCTACAGTGATTCTAAACTTTTTAACCGCTGTCTTTTTCTGTTCATTTCTGGATGCCCTCAGAGAGTGTGTTCCATGGGTTCATGATCATTGGTGTTTCTGTTCAATGCCTTCCACAACTCTTTCAGACATTCACAGTGCACTGCAGGGCACCTTCCTGACACAGTTGAACCATTACAGACCTAAAGATCCTTTCACTGGAAGAAATTCCATTTGAATCAGGAAAGCAGTACACATGCTTAAGAGGTTCTAAACCAAAGCAGCTTACAGAGTTTTAATAAGCAGTTTCCAAATTGTTTTTCTATCCTCTTTATATCATAGGTATCAAATTTGAGGCCACTAGATCTGAGACCATTAGTGTTCTACAGCTAAAATTAAATTCTAATTGATCTCACATTTCACCGAGTGGCAGACCCTTCAGCTTATTCAACTCAGTATATTCACACTTCGATGGTTGGTTCTACACCACCTCACACAGCTTTTAAACTGAGGTTTGCCTCTAATGCTCAGAGTGAAATGTGCTCATGGCACCAACAGTTGTAAGGCGGATAATAGCTGATAGCTAGTGAGATGTACGTTTTCCCATCTGGCCTCCAGCTGTCGTCTCATGCAGCTTACTTCATGTCCTCTTTGCACTAGACTTCTTCATGTCTACAACTTATTTGTATCGTGTCTTCAGCAATGGAAAAATACTATTTTTCTCTCTGCTTTTTCAAGTGAGCTACATAGGTCTCAGCACGTCTATATCAGGCCCATCTGAGATGTGTCAGGAAGACATTTCTTACCATCCAGCCATGAGGACATTTCAGGATGGTGCTACTTTGTACTCTTTCCTTTAGTCTAAGTCCTTCTACTATCCGAAAGTATTTTATCCTGCAACAAAATGTGAAGAATGATTTGTTGGGAACTCACATCCTTCTCATAGGACTAGAATTATTCTTCTATGCTGGCAAAGTCTGCACTAGTATGTTATACTTGACATATAAAGCTTATTGTAAGCACTCAGGAGGCTGAGGTAGGTGGAGCGTTGTGAGTTTGAGGCCGGCTTGGGCTACAACGTGAGTGCAAGACTGGCCTGAACTACATAGTGTGACCCTGCCTCGAAAAACTAGGTCCGGGAGTTTGGCTCAGTGGCTTAAGCGCCTACCCTGGCAGGTGCGAGGTTGTGAGTTTGATCCCTGGTGCCGCAAAACAAAAACAAAAAACAAAAAACAAAAACTTATTGTAAATTTAAAAAAAGTTCTCCCCAATTCCCATACCATGGACTTCTGGTTTATATCCTCAGCTACTATATATATATATATATATATATATATATATATATATATATAACTGATGAGAGGGTGCTTTACTGTGCTTGGAGGCAAGATCACATTGATCTAATTCTAGAACTCACTCAAAAAGAAAGGTCAAATAGAAGATATTTATAGCACTTTGGATCTGGTTTTAAGCTGTCTCAAGTGGGTCTTTCAAGGTGAGTCATTGACTAAAACTAAACAAAATTCTTGCAGCAATAGTTTAGAGGTCATAACTGAGGCAATGGACTTGAAGTAAATGTTGATACATACATTTTTGCTTGCTAAGTAAGTTGTTGGACTAGTGAAATGCTTATTACCTCTAATAAATTGATGTGCAAGAATTTTCTAAAGAAAACAGTGAAGCTATATATAGGTTCACAGTCATCACTTTCCTAAGAAAAGTTTTCCTGCAAGATAGCGCTCACATTAACAGAAGTGTTAAAAAGTCTTATGTAAGTCATATTGACATAGAAGGGCTCCAATCTTACTTGGTTAGAACTTAATTTTGATTAACATAACATGAAAAAAATTTTTCATTGCCCGTTATACATCCTAAACACCTCAGAAATTCCAGAAAATATCTTGTCTAATGAAGAATCAGAAAATGATTTTCAGAAATGATGGCTGTAAGTGCTAAAACACGAGACGCGAACAGAAACATACAAAGGACAGGGAAATGTGAGTACAAGAACGAGCATTATTAGTGACAACTGTGAAAAACAATACAAAGAAAAAAAGGTCTATAATTTAAGAAACATGTTTGTTTGGTGAACATAGTAAAGCCACACAATTCCCACATATATAATTTGAGTCACTGTATCTCTAGTTACAGATTTATAATTCGAGCTTGCTAA